>JAODAL010017310.1:0-78137 GCA_025379985.1 Phyllomedusa bahiana
TTATGGGGGGCTATTGAACAAAATATAGCAATCCTGGTAGTGTTTCTTATTTTTATTTTTTACAGCGGTCACCATGCTGTATAGATGATATGCCAGCTTTACTCAGCAGGTCAATACGATTACAGCGATAACCAATTTGTACATTTTTTATGTTTTACTGCTTTTACACAATAAAAACGTTTATTAAAAAAAGAAAACACGTGTTTTGCATCACCATAGCCATAAATTTTTATTTTTTTGTGTATGAAGCTGTGTATGGACTTGTTTTTTGCGGGATGAGTTGACTTTTTTGTATCATTTTTGGAGGGACAAGGCTTTTTGATCACTTTTAAATTCATTTTTTGGAAGCCAGGGTGAAGAAAATACTGCAATCCTAGTAGTGTTTTTTTTATTGTTAACACCACTCACCGTGCAGTATCTGTGACAATTTAGTTTTACTCTGTGAGTTGATACTCAATTTATTTATTTTATGTTTAAGCGCTTTAAAAAAAAGAAAGTGTTTTTATTATGTAAACCAGTATTTATCATCTTTTTAATTTTTCCATATACAGAGCTGTGTAAGGACTTTTTTTTGCGGGATGAACTGATGTTTTCATTGGTACCTCTTTGGTATTTCTATGACTTTTTGATTGCTTTTTATTCCATTTTATGTGCTAGAGGATGAACGAAAATCGCAAATCAGTGACTGTTTTCTTTGTTTTGTTTGTTTATGCCGTTCACCATGCGGGTTAAATAACATGACAGATTTATACGGTAGGTCATTACACATGCGGCGATACTAAATATACATACTTTATTTATTTTTATCTCTTTTAGGGCGATTGGCGTTTGTAAAGGGGAAAAGGGCGTTGTACATATTTTTAGGTTTTTTTGTTTGTGTTTTGCTTCTTTTTCTACCGTTTTTGCACACTTTAACTTTTTTTTTATACTTGTTACTAGGGGACTTGTATCAGTGATCTTCAGATCACTATTACAATGGGAAGGTTGCAGATGATACTAAGCTCTGTAAAGTAATCAACACAATAGAGGATAATGTGTTATCCAGATCACTTTGTTATAAGTTGGAGGCATGGGCAGAGAAATGGCAGATGAGGTTTATCACAGATAAATGTAAGGTTATGCACATGGGAAGGAAAAATCCATTACATGATTACATGTTAAATGGAAAAACGCTGGGTAAAAGTGACATGGAGAAGGACTTGGGAATCCTGGTGAACAGTAAACCTAATTGTAGCAGCCAGTGTCAGACAGCAGCTGCCAAGGCAAACAGGATCATGAGGTATATTAAAAGGGGCATAGATGCACATGATGGGAACATCATTCTCCCATTATACAAGTCACTGGTCAGACCACACATGGAATATTGTGTACAGTTTTGGGCACCAGTGCACAGGAAAGACATTGTAGAGCTTGAACAGGTTCAAAGGTGGCAACAAAAACAATAAAAGGACTGGGTAGACTGCAATACCCCGAAAGATTAGCCAGATTAGGTTATTTAGTTTAGAGAAAAGACGGCTTCGGGGGGACATAATAAATATGTTTAAATATATTAAAAGTCAATATAGAGATCTCTCCCAAGAGGCATCTTCTACGTCTTGAGGAAAGAAAGTTTCTACATAAACATAGAAAGGGATTCTTTACTGTGAGAGCAGTGAGACTGTGGAACTCTCTGCCAGAGGAACTTGTTCTGGTGAATTCACTAGCAGAGTTCAAAAATAGTCTGGATGCATTTCTAGAGCTTAAGGCCTCGTTCACACGGCTTATTTTGCCGCAGATTGGCGCCGTACTCCGCGCCGGATTTGCGCTGCAGTACGGCACCAATCCACGGCAGCAATTACGGTAATCCACTGCTCTCATAGAGAACAGTGGAATCCGTCGCTCCTCCCCGCTCGGCGAATCCGCCGCGGGGGGAGAAAGTGACATGCACTTTAAAAAACCGGCGCGTACCGCCGTAGAAAATTGTTTTTGTTTTAAGGGGGCCGGGGAAGCGGCGCCCCCGCCGCCCCACCCTCCCCCACCCCCTTTCCCGCCCCTTATTCACCCGGATTAGTGAGCTAAATTTAAGGGCCCAAAACAAATCCGAGGGGAAATAACCCGTGTGAAAAACGGCCAAAATAGAAAGACAAGTTATAGTGACCGGGAATTCTAGAGAAGGGTCCTGACCCGGGTTTTTTTCTGTTTGCCAACGGGAGTGGGGAATAATTTTTTCTCTAAATGGGGAAAATTTGGGGCTTCTCCCTCAGGGGGTTTTTTTCCCTTTCCCCTCGGGACCCAAACCTTTTTGCAAATAGTCTGAACTAGGGAGGGTTTGTATTTTTTGGGGCCCTTTAAAAACTATGGACCACATGAAAAGGAAAACGCTGGGTTTACAATTAAACTTTGTTGCCTATAGCAACCAATCAGAGCCATAAAACCCCCAAACCCAGGCCCCCCCAGAGCACTATATAAAAATGAAAGCGGGGGCCCCTTCATTGCTGCTTTGGGCCAAAAAAAGTATTTTTAGACCTAAAGGGTTTTTTTCATAAAATGGGGCCCCTTTTTAAAACTAGGTAACGGGAAAAACCGAACCAAATCGGGCCCCCGGCATAAAAAAGCACTTTTTACAGAAGTGTATGTGTTAAAGTAAGAAACCTTTTAATTTTCCCAAAGTAGACCCACGTTTGATCCAGCAGGACCCTGAAAAATAAGAACACTTTGAAGGGAAAACATATCCCTTTTGAACCAGAAGTTTACATACACTAATAAAAAAGACACACGGGGCATTTTTTTCTCACTATTTTACAAAAAATCGGGAAAAAAAGCTTCCCCATTTTAGGTCAATTAAAACCCAAAATTTTATTTAATTTGGCAAATAGCCCAGAAAGAGAGAAAAGATTTTTAAGGCTTTGTATTGTTTTCTGAAAAAGTCAAAAGTTTACATACTTTCAAAAGAAATTTGGAAACCAATTCCCCTTTTAAACTGAAATGATTTTGGGTCAAACATTTTGGACCCTTTCCACAAACTTCCCAACAATAGATGGTAGGAATTTTGTCCCATTTCCCTGACAAAAATTTGGTGAAATTGAGCCATGTTTGTAGGTTCCCCTTGCCCAAAACCTGCCTTTTCAGTTTTGCCCAAAAATTTTTCCCACAGGATTGGGGATCAGGGTTTTTGGAAAGGCCACTCCAAAACATTGACTTGGTTATCCTTAACCCCACTTTGAAAACCCGTCCTGGCAGAGCTTGGGGTCATTGTCCCCCTTGGAAGACCCTTCCGCCCAAGTTTTAAACTTCCTGGCTGATGCCTTCAAAAGGGTTGTTTTCTAAAATTGCCAAAAAATCCCCTTTCCTCATGTTTTCCCACCCTATTTTGTGATGGGCCCAAAAGTCCCCCCCCAAAAATAACCCCCCCAACAGATGCTCCCCACCACCGGTTTTTCCCACAGTTGGGGAGGGTTTTTCTTGGGTTTTCCCAAGCTTTTTTCCCTTTTTTCCCCAAAACAAAAAATTTTGGCCTTTAAAGGCCAAAAATTTCCAATTTTATTTTTCGCAGACCCCCAGGTCATTTTCCCAAAAATATAGGGTTTTTGTTTTTGTGTGCATTGAAACATTAATCTTTTTTTTATGTTTCTTTGGATAAAAACCCTTTTTACGGGCAAAGGGGCCCTTTTCAGCCCATGTTGATACAGTACTCGTTTCACTGGGGGATAATGACACACTCTTACCAGTTTCCCCCCAAAAAATCTTCATAAGGTTTTTTGTTTTTGTTTTTTGGGGTTTGTTATGCACATGTCCGCCCCAAAAGCATGTTCACTCTGAGACCCCATAACTAGAGATGGGCGAATTTTCCAAAAATTCGGTTCGGTCACTTCGCCAATTTTCCGGAAAATTCCCGTTTCGGTCCGAATCAGGGAATCCCCAATCACGAATCATTTAAAAAACCCAAAGCTATTTCCAGGCTCCCCCGAGCCGCAGGGTCCCTGTAGAACGTTGGCCATGCTTAAAAATCCCAGAGGGACCCTTTTTGGTCTTCATACAATGTTTTTTTTAGTATGACCCCACATGACTGCCCCCGCCTTAGAATCGCTTCCCTAAAAAAACCCCGGGGCACTTATGGGGGCAAAACTGCCCCAAAAAAAACCCTGAAGCAGGAACGAAGCCTGTTTAAAGTCTTTGGAGAAAAAGCGGGAAAAAAACAAACTAGAGCAAAGGGGGGCAACATTAGGGGACAAGTTTTGGAGGTGACGGCGGGCAGCCACGCAGCATGATTCAGACAGTGGCACAATGAAAATTTCTGGAAGTGGCAAAACAAAAACCGGGGGCCCGCAGAGTGCAAAAAAGGACACAGTGGGGGAGGTCAGGGTGGCGCAGCATGAGGTCGGGGCAGTGGCAAAAAGAAAAATTCGGGAGCGGGCAAAAAAGGAGTGGGCCAAAAGATGGTCCCAAACACAGTTTTGGAGGGCAGGGCCCGGGAGCAACAGCAGAAAAGCATAAGGCCCAACAGTGGCACAATGACACATTTGGGGAGGGCACGGCACAGCCACATCAGCAGCATGAGGTCAGACATTGGCAAAAGGGGACAAATTCTGAGTGGAAAAAAACAGGAGTGGGCCCCAAAAGTGTGGAGGGCACGGAAAGCAGCCACGGCAGCACATGAGGTCAGACAGGGGGAAAAAACCCAAAAGGTGGGAGGGCACGACAGGGGGTCCCAGCAAAAGCATGGGGTCAGAGATTGGCCCAATAAACTTTCTGCGGGGGCAAAATAGTATTAGGCCACAGAGCGGCACAATGACTGAGACGGAGGTCACGGCGGCAGCACCTGAGGTCAGGCAGTGGCCCAATGACAAAAGAGTGGAGGTGATCCGGGAAAGCAACAGCATGAGGTCAGAGAGGGAAAAGGGGCCTTCGGGAGGTGGAAAAAACCAGTCCCGGGCCGCAGATTGGACAATGACACAGTGTGGTGTAACGGCAACAGCAACAGCACGCAGCATGAGCACAAGAGGGGAAACAATGACAAGTGTTGGGGTGGGTGGCAAAAACCCAGCCCCGGTAAAAAAAGGGTTTGGGTGGGTAGAGGGAAAACAAAAAGCGGGATGTGGGCATCAGGGGGGTGGGGGAAACCCAAATAGGGGCTAAACCGGGTATTTTTAACCCAGCTAAACGCCAAAAGGCTTTTGGTTTTGTGGAAAATCCTGGGCCGATCCACGCCTAATTCATCGACAAAGGTCCAGTCTTTCCACATTTCCCGTGGAAAGGGGTTCCCCTTTGGGGGTAACAAAGGCCCCCGCCGCACGAACACCCCTCGTTTGCCCACTACGGCCCGGGGCGGGACACTTTCCCACTGCAAACTCGGAAAGGGTTGGGGCCACACTCCATTTTTGGGCCCGGGTACCCAAGCGATCTTCAAAACCTGGGGGGGGCAGAGTGCGGTCCCAAGTAGGCCACAACCTTTTTGGTTCAGGGAATGCCCATGCCCCTGCGCTGCTGCTGCGGTGACTCCCCCTCACTAGGGGTGAAGGAAGCTGCTCATTAGTGACTCCAGCCCTTAGGTTACTGCTGTTTGAGCTGGAAATGCTCCTCCCCCCCCAAACCTTCCCCCCAGCAGACGCGGCAGAAAGTACCTGAGCGCTGGGGAAACCCCCCGGGCCCAACCTGCAAGGGAGGGACCGATGCCGCACAAGGCAGGGGGGCCAACTAAAATTACGGAGGATTTACCCTATATTATTTGATTTTGTTTTCCCCTCTCAATGCGGGGAAAAAGGGGCCCCTTTGGGGGGCCGGACGAGGGCCCCAAATTAGGGTGGAAAGCCAAATCAATCCCTCTCCCGGATGCAAACTATTCGGGCTGTCACTAGCCAGGCAAATAAGCATGCGTCGGGACATCTGCAAAAAGGCCCTCCGAGGGGCTCCCTGCCTCCTTTTCCCCCACTGAAATACTGGCCACGGTCCCTGGGAGTCATTTTGGACCCCCCCCTTTTCTTCCTAAACTCCATCCACCTCCCCAGTTTGCTCCTGTTTCCTCCTCCTTTGTCACCTGGGAAAAAAAATCCACTCTTTCACCAGAAAATTTGCTTTTTGCCCAATTTCCTCCTCCTCCCCTCCCCCAAATTTCAGTCCCCCCCGGGACTCATGTGCCCACGAGATGTAGTCCCCACATCTCCAGTCCCCCCCCCCAAAACCAAAATTTTTCAGCATCTTTTTTCCAGGACATGAAGCATGGAATGACGTTTTTCCAATCCCGAAAGCCCTTTGGCGACTGACAAATAACGGGGCCCCTCCTCGAAGGGCCCCTCAACAAACGGCAGGTTTTACGCATGAGCGCCCCCCTGGCTGCATCAAATTTAAACCACAGGGGATTCTTCTGTCGGGCCTGGATCATAAAAAAATCTTAATGGCCTTTCTCTTTTCCCAATACAGGGGTTTTCCCAACATGGCAGGCGGGAAAACCCCCACGGGGGGAAAAACCATCGCATATCAAGGTTTTTGGGGGGCCCGTTCGGCCGCTCCCAACTCGAGGAGGGTGTTCCTGGCTTTGTACAAAGGATAAAGTGCATGCACATTTTCCCTTTCCCCATTTTCAAATGTTCTGAAGATGGGTGGAAACTTCGGGAACCTTTTTTACCCCCAAATTTTGAACACGTCCGCCTTTGCAGGGCGCATGGACCATCCCTCCCCCGGGTTTCAGCGCGGACACCATGTTTCCTCCCATTGTCCGCCCCCAAAGGTTTTCCGTTTTGCAGTTGGCGCGGAAAAAACCACACATCGATTTCTTGCTGCATGACGCGGAGCAGTTCCTCCCCTTGTAAATTTCCCGTTCCCGAGGCAAGCTAGGTGTAAAACCCCTGCTTGACACCGTTTTGGGGCCCAACCCCATGTGGTATGATGGAGCAGTACTTGTGGAGGCGGGAATGGGGGGGTGGTGGTGGAGGAGGAGGGGGGGGAAAATTGGGGGCAGGAGCACATTTTTGACAACGTGGAGGAGAAAGCGGCGTCTCCTGCCCAAAGTTTTTTGGTGTGCCTGGCAGGAAAAAATTTTTCAACCCAGGGGGCCGTAAGGACATGAACGGGCCCTGACCTATTTTCCCGCCCAGAGGGCCGCGCCCCCGTGTCCCTTTGGGGAACAAACCGATAAGCTCAAGGACTGACCCACTTTCTGTTCTACATATTTATGAAGGGGCCTTGGTATTTCCCTTTTTTGGGAAAAGAAATTACGGCTTGGAAAAACCCCCCTCGGCTTTGGCACAAGCCAAATTTGTTTCTCCTTTAATGGTGCAGAGTCCACCATTTGGGAAAAGGGGGGGACTGCAGTACCAACAACTTACAGGAGCACGGTCCTTCTGCACCTTAGGAAAGGTTGGAAAACCCCTACTGTTGTCTCTTTTTCAATCGCCCCCTCGAAACGACTTTCTGGCCCATTAGTTTGCGAGGAGCAGGACCCTCTGGACCGGGAAAAAGGGTGTCAAAAAAGGGAAAAAGCTGCCCCTTTTGCAGAGGGGGTGGGAGCCTTGACGGGTTTAAATGGCCCCTTTCCACTGGGCCCCTGCTGCTGCTGGGAGCGCAGATGGACCAAACCCCATCCCCCCCCCAGCCACTTTCTCCCCGGCCACCCGGGTGGTGACGCTGCAGTGTTTTTGACCAGGGCCTTTTTGCCAAAGTTAGCTCCCTGGCCACGTTACTTTTTGCCCACCCGATTCTACATAAACCCATATTTTGGCTCCTCCGTTTTCTTTGCAAAGAACGGGCCCCAAACCCCCGAGTTTCTGATTTTAAACCCCCAACCTCCCCACTGAGTGACTACAGCCGCCGGGTGCCTCGGGTGACCCCCCCCTGCCGCTACTGTCTTGGACCTGCGAAAACGGGTTTTTTACCCCTGGCCGCTTTGGCTCCCCCCCCCGCCCCCCCCCCCTTACACTTTTGCTGCTACCCTGCGACTCACGGCCACACAACCCACTTGCTGGCTGCGCCGCTCCTGAAAGCGCCCAAACTGACGCCCCTCTCTCCTAAAATGAAGAAGCCCTTGCTTTACCCCGGGTCCCAAGTGCGGGCGGGTACATCATCCTCAAATTTGGGGTTTTAAAACGTCACTACTGTCCCCATCAAACCGGGCCCCTTTGGAAGGGCCCAGGCTGACCTCTCACCACAAAAACCTCCCCTGCCACCACCACCTTATAAATTTGCCGCCTACGCAAGAAGCTGGGGAAAATTGGCCCCCTTTCTTCCCCTGCCAAGTAGCTGCTGACTGCCCCCCTCAAATTGTTTTATCCCCCGCTATATAGTGGCGGGTGACCCAGACCCAAAAGTTTAAACCCTGGCTGAGGGAACGGATGGGGAAAAGGGGGGCTGAGGACCCGGGGAGGGCCGCTGAACCCCCTCCCGGCCATCCAACTAATGTTGTGTTTTGAGGGTTTTCCCACCGACTCTTTGGGTGGGGTTGTCAGATGTCCCTCTGGGAGGGAAAAGGATGGGCCTAGTCAAACCAAAACAAGAACCCTTTGGGTTGCTGAAAAAACACACGGCCGCTAGGGTTACAACGGCAGTTGTGGCCTCACCGAGTGACCCCCCGCCGGGGACGGCCCCCCGCTGTGCTGCGACCTTTGGCCCCCTTTTAGAAATGTTTTTGCCAACCCCCACTCGCATTGCAGAGCCTGCCACCTCTCTGTCCCGACATACTGTTTGGTTTTTTAAAATGTACAGACACTGTTTGATGAAGCTATCTTTTTATGAAAAATAAACCCTGTTTTTTTACTCCAAATGAACCCAGAAACCCAAACTGGGGTAACCCTTTGGGTAAAATTTTTCGGGTCCCAAAGCCCCGGAAAAAATTTTCTTGTATGGGTCCTTTTACAACACTGTGTTTTTTACTAAATGTAAAAGGCACAAACAGGCTTTAAATTTAAACCTTTGCTTGGAATTACCCACAAGAAAAATGAAAATATTTTGGGGTTGAAAAAGGGCTTTTTTTTTTGTCAGCAAACCACAAAAAAAAACGCTTAATTAACCCCCGGGTGTAAAATTTCGCAATAGAAATTTAGCCACCAAAAAACGTAGAGCTTTGGGAGCGTATTACAATGGCTATTTTACGCAACCAACAAGGATAAAATTTTAATTAACCCTTTGCTTGTAATTGGCCCACCAAAAAAAAATATATTATTTGGCGTTGAAAAAAAACGGTTTTAAATTTTTTTCACACAGCAGCAAAACAAAAGCTTAAATTTAAAAACCCGGATGTAAAATTGCGCAAAAAATTGAGCCCCACAAACTAGTAGCTTTGTAGCGTTTTACAATGGTAGAATTTTTTCGCCACACAACAAAAGAAAAAATTGTAATTAAACCTTTTTTTGTTTAATTAGGCACCAAAAAAAAATATATATATTTGGCGTTGAAAAAACGGTTTTTTTTTTTTGTCAGCACAAACCCCAAAACAAGCTTTAAATTTAAACCCCCGGATGTAAAATTGCGCAATAGAATTGAGCCACCCAAACTAGTAGCTTTGTAGCTTAAATTTCAAAGGCGAATTTTTTACGCAAAAAACAAAAAGATTTAAAAATTTTAATTAACCTTTGTTGGGGAATTTGGGGTACCAAAAAAAAATTTAAATTTTGGCGTTGAAAAAGACGGTTTAATTTTTTTCCCGCACAGCAGCAAAACAACGCTTAAATTTAAACCCCCGGGTGGAAATTTTCGCAATTTTGAATTGGCCCCCCACAAACTGTAGCTTTGTAGCGTATTACAATGGCGTAATTTTTTTACGCAACACAAAAGAAAATAAAATTGTAATTAAACCCTTTTCTTTTGAATTTGGCTCCAAAAAAAAAAAATATAAATTTTGGGGTTTTAAAAAGAGGTTTTTTTTTGTCAGCACAGCAGCAAAACAACGCTTAATTAAACCCCGGATGTAAATTTCCAATAGAAAATTTAGGGCCCCACAAACAGTACTTTTGGAAACGTATTTCAATTTTGGGGTATTTTCAAAGCAACGCAACAAAAGATAAAAAATTTTAAAATTAAACCTTTTCTTGTGAAAAAAGGCTACCAAAAAAAAAATATATTTTTGGGGTTGAAAAAGACCCGGTTTTATTTTTTTCAGCACACCCGCAAAAAAACGCTTAATTAAACCCCCGGGTGTAAATTGGGGCAATAAAAAATAGACCCCCCACAAACTAGTAGTTTTTAGCGTATTACAATGGCCCTATTTTCACCCAACACAACAAGAGATAAAATTGTAATTAACCTTTTTCTTGTGAATTAGGCTACCCAAAAAAAAATATATTTTAATTGGGGGTTGAAAAAGGGCCCGGGTTTTTTTTTGTCACCGACGCCCGCAAAAAAACGCTTAAAATTTAACCCCCTTTTTTATGTAAATTGCGCAAGAATTGAGCCACCAAAACTTAATAGCTTTGTAGCGTGTTACAATGGTTATTTTTCTACGCCACACAACAAGAGATAAAAATTTTAATTAACCTTTTCTTTGAATTAAAGGGTACCAAAAAAAAAAAAAATATTTGGCGTTGAAAAAGACGGGGTTTTTTTTTGTCACACACCAGGGAAAAAAAAGCTTAAAATTTTAAACCCCCGGGTGTAAATTTTCGCAATAGAAATTTTGGGAACCCCCAAAAATTTCTTTTTAGCTTTTTAAAAAATGGCGTTTTTCTACGCCCCACAACAAAGAAAAAATTGGGAATTAACCTTTGCTTGTGAATTAGGCTACCCAAAAAAAATTATAAATTGGCGTTTAAAAAGACGGTTTATTTTTGTTTGCACAGGGAGAAAACAACGCTTAATTAACCCCTGGGTGTAAATTGCGCAATAAAAATTTGCAGCCAAAAATGGGGAAATGTATTTGTATTGTAAAAACCGTTTCTTTAAATAATACAAAAAGAATTGGGTTAGGAAAACCCAAATTGGATATTGAATTATATGCAGCCCGCAGTTTGGGCCACACTGGGTTTCAGATCCAATACCCCCAAAAATCAAAAAATAGAAATTCAGAGAACAAATCCCTGAGACAAGCTGAGACCCCCCCACCCAAAAAAAGCTGTGTTAAAAAATTTAGTTCTTTAGGGAAAACCTATCACCCCCCAGCACACCTTCCCTGTCAGTACGTGAGGGGGAGTGGAGCTCCCAGCGGGCGCGTCGGTCTTTAATAGTTTTGGGGACGTCACAGAATCCCCCCGGTCTCTGATTGCCTTCATCTCTGCACCCTGCATTGGGAGGCCCATGCCCTTCTTCCCCCCAGAGTGCTTTGCCCCATGTAACCCATGGGGCTCGCAAACCCTTTTATCAATGAAAAGCACACCCTTTGTTCACCCGAATACCCCAAAGTTTTACTTTGTTCCCAACCGAAGTTTTTTCCCGAAAAACTTAAAAGAAAACCCCTTCGTTTTGAATCGATTCGCCCTCTCTACACAAACCCATCTCCTTCCCCGAGTGGAAAGATGGCTTTAAAATTCCCATCTCCTCCTACTGCATATAAATCCCTTTTTTTCCGATAACTAGGCAAATTTTAGGTATCTCGAAATTGCTCCCAAGAATGAAACCAGACCCTTTTAAAAAATCCACATTTCTCTTCCTGAAAATCTGGATTATATTTTTAGACCCTTTTCATGATGTTACACACAGAAACAATCACAGGTTGGGCCCCTAATTAAATAAGATGTTGCCAATAAAACCAAAAAGAAGCTTCCAAAAAACATGACATCAACCCAAAAGGGGGTCCCCAAAATTTTTTAAAAGGGAGAGGGAATCCTATGTATATAAAAAATTTTTACTTTGGGAGAAATTAAAAAATGCCTTTAAAAAATTTTTAACTCTCTCATTTTTCTGGCATTTGGCAAATATAAATCCTTTTTTGGGAATCTTTAAATTTACCTAAACGGGTAAGGTTTATTCTGATATTTATGTCAATAGGGGAAAAACATTCATATTGTCCCCCTTTTTTTAAATGGATGTAAACTTCTGGTTTCAACTGTAGGTTTATGACTGATGAATGCCAAAGTCTCATCCGATTAAAGGATACCTTCATGTTAAAGAAAACTCTATCATTAGATCAGGCCACATTCTTAAATTACTTCACGGTCCAGTACTTATGATTTCAGCAGTGCACAGCAGTCTGCATGGGCATTCTCACCACTCGGAGGCTTCAAAGCCAATAGACAGAAAGTTGCGATGCCCCGTGTGTTCAGACTCTTTTATTGTCTTAGCAGTAAATTTTAGCAGCTTGAGCCACAATTTCTGTTCTAGGAGATCAGACCAGACAGGCTAGTCTTCGCTCACCACATGCATCAGTGAACCTTTAGTGCCCATGACGCAACTTTGTTTCTCAGCTCCCTGTTGATGTCCCGAAGAACGCTATAATTAAGGACCCAGTGTGAGGTTTGAAACGCATCACAGTACATGCTTCTCTGTATGTTGTTTTTATGTTTTGAGCAACAAGTTTTATAGATGGAAGGCTAAGCACTGGATTTTCCTTTATATCAGGGGTTCCCAAACTCCAGTCCGCACGCCCCACTAACAGGTCATGTTTTCTGGCTTTCCTTAGCAGTGCATAAGTGATTTAATTATGCTGCACATGTGACTTAATTATTGTCAGTGCACTCTGTGGGATAACCTGAAAACATGACCTGTTGGTGGGGCGTGAGGACTGGAGTTTGGGGACCCCTGTTCTATATTTAGAAGAGCCCATGATCTGAATACTCTGTTTTTCAGTTTCTTATCAATGTACCGAAAAAAAGCATCTGTCAAACAACTCTTGCTCTTCTCATCTGTTGGGTAATTGTACTGATTAACATCCAAACTGTCTGACTCTTATATCACACTAAGTCTAATTTCATAGGAAACTGTTAAACATATTGGCATGTTTTTAACCAGCTTGTAAGGGGGGAAAGCCTATAGCTTATATCCAACTTCCAGCTAAAATGACTACTTAATTTTTTGGTTTGTTTAACTTAAAGAGTCTGTTTATTGCTGATGTTAATGTTAAAGCCCTTGTCTTTCCCTGGCTTACCCTACCTAAACAGAAAAAAACGCACCAATAAGAGCGACCCCATACTTGTGCCTACCCTGACCAAACCTTAGTCAAAACTGAGAGCAAACAGATGGGTGCCAAACAGACAGACACAACAGAAAACAGAAAGGTAGCAGAGTTAGACGGGCCAAGATCGAAATCTGGAGAACATGCAGTACAGAGTCAGCAGGCAGAAGAATGTCCAAGATAGTAACTGGAGTCCAGAGCTAGAGGAAATCTAAGCAAAGAGACACAAGGCAGGAAACAAAAGGAAATCACAGGCAAAGAAGCAGGACACCGGTGAGGATTAATTTCCCACCCCTGTCAGGGATTGGCCCAGGTTAGTAACCTTTCATGTTCCATCCCGAACCCTTGCTGAGGCTGGGAAAAGCCAAGAAATTCTTAAAGGGCAATACAAACATTACTCACAGTAACCCCCCCCACCCTTTTATGAGGGGCCACTGGACCCTTAGGACTAGGATGAGGTTAACAGGGGAGTTCGTGTGGAATGCCCTCACCAGCTGATTAACATGAACAGATAAGTCTGGAACCCAGGTTCGGTCCTCTGGCCAATAACTGCTCATAACAGAATCCAACACCCCTCTCGTGTGGAGACAGAAAGAGGCATCTCAGGATGTTCCTTTTGGAGGTCTCGCAACAGATGAGTCGAGTTGTATGGCAAGGGTCATTAATGAGCGAGTAATATGTAGGATGTGGTTGGCTGCCCTGAGGCAGCAATAAGGGAGAACCCCTGTCTATCAGCCGGTGATAAACTGGACGGGACGGGTCAGATTGCAGAAGCCTTACTCACAGAGGTACTACAGAAGAACATTAGTAGAAAGGGGCACAGAGGAAAGAGTGAGACAGCAGAGACACAGAGAGGAAAGTGTGAGATAACAACGATTAACGTGGGCAGTTTGGGGGAAGAGAGTAAGAGACTCTTGTGAGGACTGAGTGTGAGAGTCCTGAGTCATCAGGTGCCAGCATCCTCCACACCTGGACTTGGACGGGATCAGTGCCAGCTACCAGAATTCTGCGCGACCGTACTGGGTTGGAACAAGAAGTGAGTTGTCAAGAGAGTCACTTAAGGGAGTGGAGTGTCTGAGATGTGCTGAAGTGTTATGTGCTTTGCTGATGTAAATTGTAACATCCACAAGCAAAGCAACCATGAGAAAAAGCCTGAAATTTTCCCAGAACATTGTCATTCGCTGTTATTTATTCAATCGCCGGTGAACCACATGCATCACTACTACTACTCATCCAGATGTACTCCACCCATCATCCGCAATATACACCATCCACCTGTATCTTTACAGAACTACACAGTAGCTTGATAGCTGGAACTGATGAGAAGGCGTTCCTAGATGTAGGGACAAGAAACCTGTTTTCCGTGTGTGCTCTCCAAATGGTCTTCTAGAGTTGAAGCAAACTTATTTGTGAGTGTGCATTAAGTGTTAAGGAGCAGTATGAAGTCAATACTGCCCCTTTGTCTCTATGATGTTATGAAGGCAGCATGCCCATGTAAAGTCAACAGTGACCAACAAAGCAATTATAGCAGTTAATCAGACTGTTCAATAATGTACTGTAATATTCAAGCAAAAAGCTAGCTAAAGTGAAGCCAACTACCTTGGAAACTGCTCAAAAACCTTTTTAAAAAGCTTGACTTAAATTGTAGCTATGAGAAGAAATCTGGAGAAATGTGGTAATAGTCCTAAACGCCAGAATGAAGCCTTCTACTTTCAAAGTTTTACCAATTTAAGGAGGGAAATATGCATTAGAAAATTGTTGGAAGATACAGCTAAAGGTAATGTGAATTGTAGACAATCGTATGTCCTTGAATTTGTCTTTATGGACATAAAGTGGCAGAAGGTCCTACATGTGCCAACAAAAATATTATCTCCCACTTGACACTATCTCACAAGACTATACAGAAAATACTTTTGCATAAATATTTTTTGTTAGTATTTTAGTCCAGGTTTTTGGTCCTTCACATCATTTTCTCCATTATCTAGTACTTCAAGAGGACGGACAGATGGACAAGCTGTAGCCTGTCGTTCCCCAGGAGATCCTGGTACTCGGATATTCCACGTTTCTACAGTGTAGCAAAAAAATTGGTTTTGCTTCTCCACCTGCAGCCTTCATAGCTGGTATAAGCTGCCAGAGCAGACACTGTACATTTCCAGGATTTTATTTTCTCAGAACTCCAGAAAGCGCTTCTCTTGCACTTCTTCACTCAGCTGCTCATTGTCATCCACAAACTCCCTGGAAATGCAGAAAATCATTAGCTCTTTTCAGCTGGGCATCAGACACAGTGAGCTGTAAAAATCGCTTCTTAGACAGAAAAGCCACATATATATTCTCGAAACCAGTCACACAGTATGCTTCCCTAAAGACCTAACATATTTGTGTTTAACTATTTGGTTACCAAATGTGTGAGTATGCAGTGAATTAGTAAGGCCTGGCATGTGCCACATCATTACATTTCTAGGATTACTGGTACTGTTGTGCTTTGGATTATGGTCAAAGTGACCACCCACCCACACGTTTCAATACAGTTTGGTGTAAATCACAAAATAAATTGACCATAACCCTAATCCAAAATTGGGATTAGGGTTTTCTACTAGTTCATAAAGATTAAGGGCAACATGTTAAGACGGCAATTTTTATGCGCATTATATTAGTGTAGAATGCGCCTGATTTATGAACCCGCTCTACTGTGGGTCATAAATCAGGCGCATTCTAGCACATAAAGGTCAATTCTGGCTCAGGTAAACCACTTTGAAAGTGGTTTACCTGTTCCAGCAGTAATGCGCCTGGAATTGCCGTAACAAAGCTATAGCTTTGTACGGTTCTAGTGCGTCCCGCCTCCCGCATGCCCCACGAAATCAAGTGCCGCAATTGCCCTAAATTACCACTCCAATGGAGCTCCTGTTCCAATGCCACTCTCAGTCTGATGTCACTTCTGGTCTGACATTACATTAGGGTTTCCCTAACGTGAAATTGGAAAGAAAGTGACATCAGATGGGAAGTGACACCAGACCAAGAGTGCCGCCAGATTGAATGCAGTGGAGCAGTAAAACAAATATAAAACGGACACAAAACCAATTTTTCTTAATAAGGTAAACATAACAGGTTTCACCATGTCCTTAATAATTCAATATATAAAGTTATCATGTTTTTAATCTGTAGGGTGTGCTGCAACATAGAACCTCCCTAAAGCCCACTTTCAAAGGCTGGCTATTATGCCTTCTCAGCTGGTGGTCTCAGCACACAACTGCTCCAATAGCAGTTGCTCCCAAACAGACCAGGAACAATATGTTCACTCTCTACTACGCATAACATTACATTACCCTCCACATTGCCCACCTGTTATATGCAAGCCTTAGGACTCGGCAAAACCTTTGTTTACAGGGCTCTCCATGCTTAGTCCTATATGACTACCTAATAGCAGTCATGGTACCAAACCACACAAAAAACATATAACACAGTTCTAAAGGTTATATTTTACAATAGCAAACCATTGTGCTGTCTCCTACAATAAAAGGAATTACTTACAGCAAATATGATCTCAGCCCCACAATTTGGCAGACATATTTGAAGAGGCCTTCACACAGTCACAGTAAGGTACTCACATAGTTCATTGATTACCCCATTTCACCTTCCTTACATGTTGTAATGTAAATCAGCTCTTGCCTAGCATGAATTTGGCCAGTCTTGAGGGAGTTGTTCTCCTCTTTTTCAAATTAAATTATGTAGCCGAAGCTGAAACAAAAAAAAACATTACTGACCTGTGACGGGTTACTCACAGTCCTCTCCCCTGGCCTTCTGTTTACTTATTTGGAAACTTGACTTCCAAACGGTTATTTGGGGCACTGTCACGTGGCTGCTGTAGCCAACCTCAGGCTAAAGACCATCTGGTTAGACTGTGAATCTTCTGAGGTTGGGAACTGTCTGGAGTATGAGAACACTTAGATACAAAGGGTGACATGTACTGTATGTACGGAGCTGCGCCAGTAATCTGGCGTTCTTTCAGCCCAAAACTGGTGCAGTCCTGTTCTCTGGAATCGGAATCAGACGCACTCCAAAATTAGATGCATTGTAATGCGCCTGAGATTGGGGGGCGTTCTGGAGGCGTGCCGCACTACAACCGTAGTATTCTACACATTTATAACAGGAGGATGGCAAAACTAGGCACAAAACATTTAGAACAGGCACAGCAAACTAATAGTGATCTACCTGAGCCTGAGTTTTCATTTTGGAGCTAGAAAGCGCCTAATCTATGACCCGCAGTTTAACAGGTTCATAAATTCAGGCGCATTCTACACTACTAATGCGTGCAATAAAAATGTCGCCTGGGCACCAAAATTCATAGATGTTGCCCAAAGTGTGAATGGTAATGGAGTCTCCAGTCCCACAGGTGCGCTGCCAAAGTATGTGTTTGAAGTCTGAAAGTTTCTGCACCTGGCTCCCAGTAAACACCCAAAGCTGTTTTTCCATGGAACGTTTTTTTCACGTCAATTCTTGTGGCGGTTTCAGCGCTGTTTCCACACTTAAAATGCCCATCAAAGCAGAAAACCAGTGCCCAAACCGCATCACAATAATTTTGGCATGGTATGGTTGCGGTTTTGACTGAGATCCACGGCCAAATCCACATCCAAACCACAACAAAACAACATGTAGTCAGTGTCCAAACACCACATCCAAATCCATGCTGAAAAATCATGTCCAAATCCACATGCAATCCACCTCAAAACATTTTTGAACAGTGTCCAAAAACCACATTCAAAACCCGACTGAAAAACAGCCTTTTGAAAACAACTTCAATACCACATCTAAATGTGCAAATCTGTATCCAAAAACTGGGCAGTTTTAAAAAGTGGAATCAGCGCTGTTTATGTACTTAAAGGGGTTGTCTTACTACAAGGATTGCTTTTTATGTTAAAGATCTTGCAAAAACAAGTCACTTTGCAATATTTGTCCTTTACCAGTGTCCTACCTATTCTAAGATTTCCCCTCTTGTATGGGCTGCATCAGCTCCTGTGGTTGCTATAACTACAGACCTGATTGCTCTCTCCTGATAGGCTGCCAGTGCTGGTCGCTATATCTACAGACCTGTTCAATCTCTTATGATAGGCTGCCAGTGCTGGTCGCTATAGCTACAGACCTGGCTTCTATTGCAGCCTAGTGGAGGCCAGTAAACACGCCCCTGAATTCAAATGAGACCAAGAAAACAGCTCATTTAGGATAGAGTTATGGTTGTTATAGTTGTGGCTTATACAGTCTCTGCATCAGACACAAAATCATAGATGACCACACTTTTGTGTTTCAGTAAATAGGGCAAAAGGAGTCCAATTCAGACTACGCTTGCCCTACAGAATGCAAAGGAAAACCGCTGTGTGAATGGGGCTTGAGTCAGAACGTAGACTTGATGCAAAAGCATGAGACACATCCACAACTAGTGTAACCATGATCACAAAAGGCAAACCCCCATCATTCCCCTTTTAGATGGGGGTCTCTGGAGTTTGGAAATCTAGGGACAATATTTCTTCTGTGTATGCATGTCCCAGTAGAAAAATTAGTGATAACCCACTGCATAGAAATCAGGTTGGTGTAAGGTCTGTTTGGGCAAGGTGTACAGTACATCTGCATAGGTCTATTGTTTATTCATGTTTTAAATCCTTTTGAAATGTGCTAAAATGCTTCCTACTCATTATAAAAATCCTGCCACCCAAGAATTAGGACTTTGATGTCACCAATCCTGCTTCAAAGGCTTCTTACAATGCTATTAATCAGTGGAGCCTCTGAAGATATAGCCAGAGAAAACATTTGGACATCTTGTGTTAAACTTTGCATAAACTTTAAAATATACTTGGATGTCTTGCAGATGAATTCTGCACATCACAGCTATAGATATGCTCAATACTTAGAATTGTGGAAGTTTGGGGATGGAAGATGCCATTATAGTTGGGATGTACAGATGTAAAAGAGCTGAGTTTGTCAGCTCCAGAAGAGATGAGTTTTCTATCTGACACATGTGATTATAACATGTTATCTATGGCTTCAAATTAGAAAGTGCCTAAACCATTATACTCTATTATCACAAACAATGCAGTCCTAATGAGTTAGGGAATGTATCGTCAGGTAATGACATATTGTCTTACTTTTTTGATGATTTTTTGCGTTCCATTATCCGTATAATTTTTTTATTTTATTTTTAATATTGCGATTTTCAATCCAACCACTGAGCATTACAATTGGCTGACACTCTCTGATCTGTAGAGATCACTTCTCAGTAGTCTCCTATTATCATCACAGACAGGATTACAATGAAATTAAACTCTTCTATGACAATGAGGTCAGACACACAGTAAGACTGGATCAGGCGTGGACAGGACCACAGGGATGAGGAAACTCCTGGTGGGCCCCTCAGTAAAATGGGCCCCTCAGCATAATGGGACCCTGAAAATAGCAGGCCTAAGGTTGCCTTTAAAGGAGGTAGGCAGAGAAATAAAGGCAGAAAGCAAAAGTCATGTACTGTAGCTGTAGAATGGCCCCCAAGAGTCAACTCTACTGGTGGGCCCCAAGAATCAACTCCCCTGGTAGGCCCCAAGAATCAACTCCACTGGTGGGCCCCAAGAATCGACTCTTCTGAAGGATCAGTTTCACTGGTTGGCCCCAGGCACTGGATAAAGGACATACTTATGGGCAGGGACAACCTGTTAGCTTTTCTAAACGTACCCAGCAGCTAGATGCAGAATGCTGAGTTTTCTATTTCCAGAGGAGCTGCCAGTGTGATCACTTTGCCTGTGCAGCCCTCCTTCTAAGCTCAGTGATCACAATGGAACTTGTAGTCCTGCAGTGGCTATTTGCAATTTTAAATACAAAATCACTGCACTCCAGCTCCTTTAGAAGATTTAACCCACCCAGCTAGGAGTAAGGCTATGTTCACACGGCTTACTTTGGGGCGCATTTCGCCATGTATTGAGAGTGTACTGCGCTCTAATACGAGCAAAATGCGCCCCAATCATTACGGTAATCCACAATTCTCATAGAGAACTATGGATTATGCCTCCTCTCCCCGGGCGTACAATATGATTGTATTGTATGCCCGGGGAGATAATTGACATGTCAATTACTAATGCATGTCTATGAGGCCGGTGGGCTGCCGGCCCCTCCGCGTCACGGGAGTAAGCGCCGATCAGCGCGACTCCGCGAACACCCGCCATAATCGCAGGCCGGTATAGTACGCCTCGCAATTAAACCGTGTGAACATACCCTAATAGTTCTACAAGAACTGGTAGAGGTACTGCTCTTTTGGGACATGGAACGTTAGCTCCTTTTCAGGGTGTAGTCTGGTATAGAAGTGTTCTGGCTGTGTTGCAAGATGACCCCATCTCTCAACTATGTTCTCCCAGGATACAAGTTCCTTGGGTGGGAGGACTCTTCCTAACGCTGCCTAGGAATTCTGTACCCAGTGTCAGCGCTCCCTGTATGTCACAGTGAGTGGTGGCATTATCCAGTCACGGATAAGTGCAGGAGCCGTAGGCCGTACTAAGGCTGTATCCCCTCTGTAACTGGGGCGCATATGTCAGATACTGCTAAAAATATTTCATTTTTGTTTAATAACAATAATAATCGTTAATGTTTAGTTTTGTGTAATAAAATTGGTCTATTAAAATTGTTGATGTTTAGATTTAAAAAAAAAATTTACTAAATTTTTTTCAGGGGGCCCGTTTTAACCCAAAAGGCTTCATGGGTTTAATCTGGCACTGGACTGGTTGAAATGCTGAGCAGCTTGGGTCCTGGCAGAGAAGACAGTACAGCAAATCATACCCTTTATGGAAACTGAAAAAAAGGGATCAATACAAGTATTTCAAAGGATCTCTCTAGGGATTATTTTTGCGGGTTTTTTCCCAAATAAAAAACACTTTCGGCTAGTATCTAGTGCAGTCCCCACAAAGAGGGCAAGCCAAGGTGCTCCAAATACAGCAAAAGCCCCATTGCCTATGTTAAAGCCACCGTATTTTTCAGGCATTTTATATTATGATATTCCCTTTTTTATGACCAATGAGATAAATTTTTGTCGTTTTTCTTTAAATTTAAAAATTTGGGCTCAGTCAAGAGCACAGGCAGGGGGCTTCTAATCTCTACCCCCCCGCTCAATGCGGGACTTTTAAAGGGTCATATAAAGGGAGACTGGGGAAATTATTTTTTTCATTGAAACATCCCAAAAATATCACCTTTTGGAGAAGAGACTCATGATAAAAACAAACCTTTTCTGTGAAAAATTTTCTTTCCCTTACTCCTAGAATTTTGGGCCTTTTTGGGAGGACCACCTATTAAAGACGTTTTTAAGTGGTCATGTCAAAAAGGTTTCAAGGTATATTAAAATCTAAAAACATAGGCAACTGATGAAAACCCCGGGCGCCAACTCTTCGGTTATTTTTTTCTGTTTTTAATGGTGTAGGATCCGACAATCTGTATGAAAGTGTCTCACAGCACTTTATACATGTATCCTGCTCTGCACCGAAAGTAGTCTCAGCCATGCCACTTTGAAACTGGTACGGATTTGTACGACAGGTTAGCAGCAAACTTTGGCGCATTTGTGGCACATTATATGACTCTGGCGCGAAGCGTCCTTGCATCTTTAGTTCATTCAGAAATGCTGTGTCTATACGACTGTTTTACTCCCCCTCCTTGTGTTTCTGGTCTTGTGTTTTGTAATTGTTCTAAGACAAATATAGATGCCTTCCGTTACGGTTTTTTGTTCTGAACAGACTCTATGTAATCACCATTACCTCTTCTCTGCAAAACTTGTGCCTTGCTTCTACAGCTGTTAGTTTTTGAGACCTGTATCTTTATGTTACAAATAAGAAAAACCAGTCGTTATGAATGTTTTATAGCCTTTTATTGAAAATGTCTCAACAAAAATACAGTAATACAAAAAAAAGAAATGCTGTGTCTAGCATACAATACGGCAAGTTTTGGTGTACAATGATTCATACATCTATTTACCAGGGTACAACAGTTTGTTTGGCTCAAAGCATACCTAAAAATGGTGCAGTCGTGTTCATACATGTTGCCCATAATCTTTATATTCTTGCAACTCAGTCACCGTTACCACAAAGGGGTATAGACCTTGGATAAAATAGTAAGTCCTAAAAATAAGTTTTAATAATATCCAATATTGGATATTATTAAAAGTTATTTTTAGGTCTTACTATTTTGTCTAAGGTCTATACCCCTTTGGGATTTTTAGTTTGATTAAGTATGGGATATACCTAGGAAAATGATATCTTTTTGGGAGTTTCCCTGGGTTCTTCTACATCCTCATTTATTAGACCAATAGGTGGTTTATTAAGAAAAGGGTGTATCGCTTCATCAGTTCGGGTGTTCTCTTGTAGCTTGATTTTCTCGGTTCCTGAAATCCGGGGCATTTCTTCCCCTCCCAGCTGGGTGTTTCTTAACTGAAGGGAGATGACATCATCCTCCCCCTTCACTGTTCATGCTCGCTCCTGAGTCAGTTTGTTCACCCCTCCTCCACATGTCAATGTGTCGTTCCTCTCCCTATACAGTCTTATTTTGTAAGAGCTGTTTACATACCACAGGCCTGAATTCAGTCTAGACAGTCTTCTTTAAACATGTCTTTATTGAAGACTTGAGCAGTTGACAAATAATATACAGTAAAGAACACAATGCACCAAGTTAAAACTACATTGTCCACAAATGGACTTTAACAAAATAAACACAGTGAGCAAGAGTCAGTAGACTCGAAACGCGTCTGTTGCTATCATCGGGGGTCTGTTGTAAGGTTGCCGTGCGGCACTGTGGTGTTGTTTTACTTTGCAAGAATAAAGCTTCTGTTTTTACTTACGGACCGGAGTATCCTCAGCGGCGTCTGTTCATTGCTCACGTCACCGGATATCCTTCTTTTGTATTTAAATGAGCTCTCAGCTAGTGAAATGCAAGGAGGAGGGATCTGACCAGGACTGGAGATCAGTGTAAACAGAAACAGAAGATAAGGGATCCTGTGATAACAAAACAGCTTTGCTAATGACATCCAATTGCAAAGTTGCTTGTACTCACTGTCCCCTTATTCTGAAGACCATTCAATGAAATGATATAACCCCTTTAAATTCTACTACTAGGCGACACCTCCAATCTGTTTGTGTTGTAATGTTTTTCAACAATAAAATATAATAAAGCATAAAGTCTTGGAAAGTGAAAAGGATTCATGCCAAGCCATCTACTGACAGCTGTTTCGGGTTCTTTGCCCCTCCTCAGTGCAGAGCAGAGCTTACTGGCTGGCTGGATGAGAGGCAATGAGTGACTCAGAAAGGCACTCTTAAACCCTCGCACAACTAAATGGTATCTTTCCCCAAACAGAGATATTCCTCTTTCTGAACCACTCGTTGACTTTCACCCAGGCAGCCAGTAAGCTGTGCTCTTGAAAGGGGGAGGGGTGAAAATCACTCTCTGATCTTACCTCTCAACTGAAACAAAACTTTAAAGTGGGTTTCTTACTACAACGATTAGCTTCCAACATGAAGGGACAACTAAATGAAGACTTTTTCTAAATACAATGGTCTTTAGTCATGAGATAAGAGATATTTTATGTGCTCTGAGTGCACATAGGTGTCTATGATTACTTGGTTGCCTAACCATAACTCTGTTATCTGATTAGCTAAGAGAGCAGAGAGCAGGGACTGACCTCATCATGGATGAAGAGCCCAGTCCAGAGCAAACTAATTATCTCTAACAAAAGTACAGATAAGTAATTGTTTTCACTCCTCCCAGCCCAGAGATGCTAAGAAGGGTATTCACTACTATAAAACCACCCAGAACCTGAGAAGACAGAGTGAGGGTAAACTGCTTATGAGTCAGTAAAACAGCCTAGTGAGAAAACCCCTTTCAGCCTTACTGATGTGGGAGCAGCCTTGTACCATCCTGTCAGGCCTGTAGAGCACATTTACGTGTAATTACATCAAAGATAACAAAGTCTCAGCAGCTAACACTGTGTTTTGATATGTCACAAATGGCCAAGATAGGAAAACCCCTTTAACATCCTTCTGTATAATGACTTCTAGGTATAAATATTTTGTATTATTTTTCAATTAGGTGGATACAATGGAAATAATGAGGCATCCAGAAGAAACAACAAATATGAAAAGACAGACAGTGGCTTCTTATTTCAGGGTAGGTAGACATTTCTGAAATCCTAAAGTAACTGTTAATGTTTTGATATATTCCGTAATGTAGGAGCAAATTAATCTACTGTGGTGCTAAAGCAGGAAAGTACAACCACTAATATTATATAAAGCACATACAACATTAAAAAAATAAAATTAAACCCGTTTAATAGTTATAATGCTTTTTCAATTCCTGTTAGTTACCGTAGTAGATTTGAAGTGATTATCTTTCTTTGACAACTATTAGTGAGGAAAATAAGTATTTGATACACTGGGGATTTTGCAAGTTTTCCCACCCACAATGAATGGAGAGGTCTGTAATTTTTTTATCGCCAAAACACTTCAACTGCAAGAGACAGAATCTGAAAAAAAATTGTATGATTTTTAAATAATTAATTTGCATTTTATTATATGAAATAAGAATTTGATCACCGACCAACCATCACGAATTCAGGCTCTCACTGATCTGTTAGTTTTTCTTTAAGAAGCCCTCCTACTCTGCATTCATTACCTCAGTAAGAGCATTGAAGATGGGTCATGGCTGGGACTTCCAGCAGGACAATGACCTAAAACACAGCCAGGGCAACTAAGTAGTGGCTCTGTAAGAAGCATTTTAAGGTCCTGGAGTGGCCTTCTGACCTGGACTCAATCAAAAATCTTTGGAGGGAGCTGGAACTCAATGTAGACCAGCAACCGCCCGTAAACCCGAAAGATCTGGAGGAGATTTGTATGGAGGACCAAAATCCCTGCTGTAGTATGTGCAAACCTGGTCAAAAAGTATAGGAAATGTCTGACCTCTGTAATTGCAAACAAAGGTTTCTGTACCAAATATTAAGCTCTGTTTTTCTATTGTATCAAACACGTATTTAATGCAATAAAATGCAACTTAATGCAACTGATTTTCTGGACTTCTTTGTAAGTGGGAAAACTTGCAAAATCGCCAGTGTATCAAATACTTATTTTCCCCACTGTAGCCTGTTTGTGAATATGACTTTAATAGATGGGATAGACCCAAACTTGATACTTCCTTCTGTGCAGAGAGTAACTAGAACAAGTATACATACCTATTCCAATAACAGTGGCACACTATAAACTGAAGCACTATCAAAGGGGATATAGAAATTTTGAAAAAAGCATTTCTGCTATCTAGGATACATGAAATTTTTTTTTTGAGATTCTCAGTTCACACTTTTGATCAAAAACTGTTTAAGCCACCTCCGAACTTCAACGGGATCTCAAGGCAGGTGGTCCTACACTATTGATTCCTACACTATTGATATCTCTCGTTTGGGTTCTATTCAGACCTCCACAATCCCGGGAATGAAGGAACCAGCTTACAAGTTACACTGCACTGATTAAAAAGCCATGTCAAGGTGGGTGGAATGCAAAAAAACAAAATGGAGGCAGCCACTCCTCCAAACTCAAACTAGAAACAATATGGATGTGCATAACCATATATTGTTTCTAACTAGAACAAGTGTCTCTCCTTCTGGAGGATCTAAAATGTATTATGTGAGTAACCTATTAAGTTCATTTAGAACTTTCTCATTTCACTGGTGTTGGTGGTGCCAGGTTTCCCAACAGATTATAGTTGATCACTGGTTCCAGCAGTGGTTTATTGTTATACTTGCCAACATTTTCAATTGCAAATCTGGGACATTTTATCACTGTCCTGGGAAGGCTTCTGATCTATGTTGCCCCCAACCCACAGGGGAATGCCCATTTGGGGGCAAAGTTTGCATAAGAAAATCAAAAAATCCAAAATAGATCCTAACCTTAAAATATAGCTTTTAATTTATATCTCATTAAAACTATCTTAATGCAAACAATACTACATAAATGTGTGGTTTTGCCCTTATTGGGGCGGTTACCCCGCAAAGGGCTGTTTAAGGCGAGTGGTCTTTAGAGACAGGATAGGGATAATTACCCCAGTCCCTGGAACTTTCCCCTATCTGCATAGAATATATGATTACTATCAGTTGATTTATGTAGCATTGTTTGCATTAAGATAGTCCTAGTGAGCTATAAATTAAAAGTTATATTTTAAGGTTGGGATCTATTTTGGATTTTTTGGTTTTCTATATTCTCTATCCTATTGATCTTGTTGGAGAGTATAAAGTTTGGATAAGCCCTACCCTATTGTGGCCCAGACTCTGGGAATGATCTGAAAATAAACCAGAGGGTTGATAATTATGGTTATCTATTTTTTCAAATCCATTCCAGGTTTATACTTCTTTTTTGTGTCTGCTCCTTCCTTTTGCTACAAAGACACACCAGAGAAAGGCCTACATTGCCGTGCCACAAAAATTGTGACTGTGGTCTATTAATGGGAAGGAAATGAGGAAAACATGCAAAGGAAATTCATTGCAATACAAGCAAAACACAAAATAAAACACCACACTTAGAATATTTTTGGGTTTCCCAGTATCTTCTATGGTACGGTCAGTCGCAAGATAAAAAGTACATCTTGTCCTGCAAATAACAAGCTCACATATGTCTTTGTAAGTGGATAAATAAAAAGTAATGGTTCTTGCAAGACAGGGAACAAAAAAATTAAGAGGCAAAAAATTATGACTTGTTAGCAAGAAGTTAAAGGGGTTTTGCCACGATCTCATTTCATACCTCCTGCATCCAGCTCTTCAGCTCTGTGTGCTCAGAAGGGGGCGTGTGATTTGTTTGAATAGCATATCATGTGACCCAGCAGGATGGGCCTTTCCTTTCTCTAGTCAAAGAAAGGTCTGTTTACACATAGTGCTGTGTAGCTTAGAGGTAAACTTTTTGCTTCACAGTACAAGGATCCTAGGTTCAAATCCCTGCAGGAACCAAACCTGTGGACTTTTTTTTCTCTTTATCAATGCACAGACCTCATTGAGGTTTCTTTTTTATTTATTTGCACTGTTTGACTAATTACTAAGGAGTACAGAGGACGGGAGTAGAATGACAGCACCTGGGGTTTGAACACTCAGTAGCTGCCTGAGAGAAGGGATGTCTGAGCATGTGCGACCAGGACTGAGTAGCTCTCAGCCCTGGTCGTATCCCCTGGAGACGAGCTGTAAACAATGGGGCAGCTAAAACAACAACAGTCCAGTATTTGTAATAATGATGCATGGTGGAAATGTTTATTATTTAATTTGAAAGCTTCCCACGTCAATTTTACTTAGAGCAGCAGTAAGTATACTTGATGGGGAATTCAGGACCCTGTTTCTTGAACAGTAGGGGTCCCAGTGATCAAAAACCTCTTTCCCCTACACTAATCATCTACCCTGTGGATGGGGAATAACTTGAGAGCATGGGAAACCCCCTTTAATTTATTTATTTGTGTTTCCATTCTGTGTACTCTTTTTTTTACTTGCACAGTATTCCCTAATGGACTTGTTATCCAAAATGGTGGTCGGGCAGCCACATTTTGTCCGCTGCATTAAGCCAAATGATGACCGAGAGGCAATGAAATTCTGTCGGGAGAGGGTGCTCATGCAATTGCGCTACACGGGGATTCTAGAAACCGTCAGTATTCGAAGACAGGGATATTCACATCGTATTTTATTTGAGGAGTTCTTGAAAAGGTAAGAAATATATTGAAAATATCAACTCTTTACCATATTGTTTACATCAGTGGTCCCCTTTAGACATGACGTTTTACCAATCAGATACATTCTGTTGTACTAACATATATAAATGGCAGCATGGTATCTCAGTGGTCAGCATTGTGGTTCAATGTTCAGCACTGTGGCTCAGTGGTCAGCAGTGTGACTCAGTGGTCAGCAGTGTGGCTCAGTAGTCAGCACTGTGGTTCGTGCTGTTGCCATGCAGCACTGTGATTCTGAGTTCAAATCTCACCGCAGACAACATCTGCAAAAAGTTTGTATGTTTGCCTCTTGTTTACACTCCAAAAAACATACAGAGAGGTAAATATGGAATTTAGATTGTGAGCCCCAATAGGGACGGGGGACCAATGTGAATAATGACAATCTCTGTACAGCGCTGTGGAATATAACAGTGCTATATAAATGAGGAAAAGGGGGGGACTTGATGAAACCGTTAAAGATTTGAAGGGGCTGTCTCACTACATTGATTCATCTTACCTCAGTCCTGTTTTCTTGGTTTCATTTTGAATTCAGGGGCTTGTTTACTGACTTACACTAGGCTGCAGTAAAAACCAGGTCTGTAGCTATAGCAACCAGTGCTGGCAGCCTGTCATGAGAGATTGAACTGGTCTGTAGCTATAGCGACCTGAGGAGCTGATGCAGCCTATACAAGAGGGGATATCTTAGAATAGGTAGGACACTGCTAATGGACATATATTGCAAAGTGACTTGTTTTTGCAACATCTTTAACATAAAAAGCAATCCTTGTAGTGAGACAACCCCTTTAAGGTTAAGGAGGGATTTTTTTTTTATTAGAAACTAAACACGATAAGCAGAAAGAACAATCTGACGTTAGCTTGGGCGAAGATCACACAATTTCAGAAAGTTTGTTGCTGAAAGAGTAGTAGATACTTGGAACAAACTTCCAGCAGATAAGGTTGGGAAATCAATAGAAAAAGAATGAAAAGAGTTATCTTTCCTGAGATAAAAATAAAAAAGAAATCATTCACTTTTGTTTGAATTTTGTTAGTTGATGAAAATAAACTATCATCATTTCTGTTAGCATTTTTACTGTGCAGCATTTTTTACGCACTTGCCTAAAACTATTGCACAGTTGTCACGGATGCCCCTGCGACCCTCGTCCCGGGTCGCAGGCGCATCCGTGCCCCGACTCCGAGCGGCGCCCCGTCCCGCACCTCGGGTCCGGTGTCCGCTCATCCCGCGGCCCTGGTCCCCAGTAACTTACCCGCCTCGCTCCTGCCCCGTCTGTCTCGGTCTCTCGCGTGCGCGGCGCCACCCCTTTAGGGAGCGCGCGCGCCGGCAGTCTGAGATTTAAAGGGACAGTGCGCCGGTAATTGCCCATTGCCGGGCACGGCTCCTATTTTAGCCCCGCCTCTTCCCCGTGGCCTTTGCCGGATCTTTAGTGCACATGCCTATTGGGAAAGCGTTCCAGAAAGCCTTGTCTTGCCTACCGTGTACCGAACCCTTTTGCTTACGTTTACCGACCACGATCCTTGCCGCCTGCCCTGACCTTCTGCCTGTCTACGTTCACGAATCACAGCCGCCTGCCCTGACCTTCTTGCCTGTCCCCGACTACGAGCCTGCCTGCCGTTCCTGTACCTCGTACCCTTGGCCGCCACCGCAGGCAAGCCCCCGCCAGTGGTAGTGACCTGGTGGACTCCCGCCGCAGCAAGTCCATCCCGCTTTGCGGCGGGCTCTGGTGAATACCGGGACCCACTTAGACTCCACTCCCTGGTGTGGGCTTGCGCCATCGCCTGCGGTGGTCCAGCGGATCCACCTCAAGACCGTAACAACAGTGCTGCACCTCCAATGTTTGGCACCGCATCGTCATATATGGGAATGCATTCAACATTGACTATAAATTTAAAAAGAAAATGTATAACCCGTGGAAACCTTTTTTTTTTTTATTTTATGGTGGGCTACTGTATTGCATACTGAAGCCCTCTTCACTTTCCTATGCAGTAAAAAAGGTATAGCCACCACTTCAATGGGGGCCAAATGGACTGGCGGCTGGTAATTTTTTTTTAATTATTACTATTATTTAATTTAAAGCATTATTAGTTGCATTGTGTTGTGCATTCGATGGTACAATGTACAATGCCATTGTACAAATTACAATGGCAACACTAAGGGGGACATGTATGAAAACTGTCCAGGTCTAAGACTTTCTTTGTTGCCCATAGCAACCAATCAGAGCCCATAGCAACCATTCAGAGCTCCCCTTTCATTTTTTCAGAGCACTATAGGAAATGAAAGGGGAGCTGTGATTGGTTGCTTTGAGCTCTGATTGGTTGCTATGGGCAACAAAGAAAGTCTTACACCTAGACCGTTTTCCTATATGTGGCCCTAAATGACTAACAACTGGTACAGAGGGAGAGAGGACCCTGCCCACGAAGGCTTACAATCTACTAGTGAATAGGAAAGAGACAGAAGGTGAGAGGCAGAAATGTTTGTTGGGTGGTGTAGGGGCAGCAGGGTTATGGTAGGTTATAGACTATCCTTACGAGATGGTTTTTTGGTTGGTTTAGAAATGAGTACATGTGGCAAAGAGTCTGATGTGTTGGGGCAGTGAATTCCAGAGTGTGGTGGAAGCACGGGAGAAGTCTTGGAGACGGTTATGTGGGGAGTTGACACGGGGAGAGCAGAGAAGAAAGTCCTATAAGGAGAGAAGTTTGCGTGAGTGGAGGTATTTGGAGAATAAGGCAGAGATGTATGCAGGGGAGAGGTTATGGAGAGCCTTGTAGGTCATGCTAAATAACTTGAACTGAATTTGCTGAGCAATGTACAGCCAGTGAAGGGACTTGCAGAGGGGAGAGGCCGAGGAGTAGTGAGGAGAGAGGTGGATCAGACATGCAGCGGAGTTGAGGATGGTTTGGAGGGGAGCAAGAGTGCTGAACAGAAGGTGGCAGAGTAGGATGTTGCAATAGTCTAGATGGGAGATGACGAGGGCATGGAACAACATTTTTGTAGTATTGAAATGAAGGAATAAGAGGATTTGAGAAATATTTTTCAGGTGGAGGCAGAATTAAGGGCTAGGATCTGTGACTTGCAGGACAAAGATGAGTCAAAGGTTGTCCCAAAGCAGTGGACTTGTGGGACCGGTGAAAATGTAGAGCTGTTGACTGTGATAGATAGATCAGGTGGTGGGGTACAGTGGGAAGGTGGAAAGATGATGAATCCAGTTTTCTCCACATTTAATTTTATGAGACGGGAGGAGAAGAAGGAGGATATGGACAATAGACATTAAGGGATCCCGGAGAGCTGAGCCAGAGATGTGAAGTTGGATGCCGTCAGCATAATGGTAGTGAAAGCCGTATGATGCTATGAGCTGACCCAGGCCAAGAGTTTTGATATAGCAGAGGACCCAGAACTGATCTCTGAGAGACACCAATAGAGAGAGGGCGAGAGGAGGAGGTGGTGCGAGAATGAGAGATGCAGAGTGTCCAATCAGTGAGGTATGAGGAGATCCAGGTAAGGGAGAGGTCTGTGATACTGTGGGATGAGAGGAGTTGTAGCAGGAGGGGTTAATCGATAATGTTGAAGGCAGAGGACAAGTCTAAGAGGAGAAGCACAGAGTAATGGTGTAAGGCTTTAGTGGTTACCAGGTCATTAGTGACTTTGGTTAGGGTGGTTTCAGTGAAGTGGTGGGATTGGAAGCCAGATTGCAGCAGGTCAAGAAGAGAGTTGGATGAGAGATGAGAGGACAGTTCAAGAAAGACAAGCTGCACAAGGAGTTTTGAGGCAAAAAAGCAGTGAGATGGGATGACAGTTGGACAGACAAGAGGGGTCAAGAGATGGTTTCCTAAGGATGGGTGTGATGGTAGCATGTTTAAAGGAGGAAGGGAAGATGCCAGAGGTTAAGGATAGGTTGAAAAAATGGGTGAGGGCTGGGATGATAACAATACTTATGTCTGGGATGAGGTGGGATGGCATTGGGTCAAGATTACAGGTAGTGAGGTCGAATTTGGAGAGTAAAGAGGAAAGCTTGTCATGAGTAACAGTGGAAAAGCAGATTAAGGGCATTGTCCAGATACATAGGTGGGCACTGCCGACTTGGTAGGTATAGAGGTGGGTGGTGAGGACTGTGCATACGTATAGAGGTGGGTGGTGGGGTCTGTGCAGGTATAGAGGTGGGTGGTGGGGTCTGTGCAGGCATAGAGGTGGTTGGTGGGGTCTGTGCAGGCATAGAGGTGGTTGGTGGGGTCTGTGCAGGTATAGAGGTGGATGGTGGGGACTGTGCAGATATGTAGGTGGACAGTGAGGACTGTGCAGGTATAGAAGGGGGCGTTGGGGATTGTGGGGTGAATCTTTTTCTGTTGAAGTTGATCGTGTTTAAGAAGTGATTGGTAAAATCATTTACTGAGAGGAGAGATGGTGGAGGAGGGGTCAGGGAATTTAAGGTGTTGAATAGTTATGACAGTGGTAAAGTAGTTCTGTTTGGCAGACATGAGTGCAGACAGTAGTGTATGCTTGTATGTGGCAAAGTTGTCAGAAGAGTGGGTTTTCTTCCAGTGGCATTCACCAACTCCAGAAGTGCGCCTGAGCTTTTTAGGCAAGGTGTGCCATGGTTGTCTATTGATTTTGCGGGTCTTGTTACACATGAGAGGGCCAACCTGTGTTGTTGTAGAAAGAAGTGGCTGCATCTGCGTCATCAAATGAGGATATAGTAGAGAGAGGTAGAAGAGAGTCAGAAAGAGTGTAAGTGTTAAGACCTTGAAGTTTCCTGAAGGGTTGCAAAAGGTTCTGAACATGATGGGTAGGTAAAGTGGAGAGGATGGAGAAGGTAAGCAGATTGTGATCAGATTTGAGGAGAGTTTGAGATGTTAGATAAAGTGCAGATGAAGAAGAAGTTCAGTGTGTTCCCTTCTTTGTGAGTGACTCTAGAGGTCCACTGCGAGAGGCCGAAGGTTTGTGGCTATGTTCAGGGTATGTACCAGCATATGTGGAAATATTAATATACTACTATCTATATGGGGTCTTAGGACTTTCTTCCAGTGACAAATGACAGAGTGAAGGAGAACTTAAATCTTTAACTTGCTGACCCTTTATCCCCTATTGCTCACTCAACATTTAAATCACATGTCTTATGTATTGACAGTTTAAAGAGAACCTGTCACATAGATTATGCCCCCATTGCTGAGAACAGCACAAGCTTGTGACAGACCTGCTGTTTCCAGCGCTGTGTCCCTTATTCTGCAAGATGCTGTAGTTTTCCAGTATTTAATGCTCAAATCTGCAGTTTTCAGCCACAAAAGAGTCAGTCAGTTGAGGCTAGCCCCGCCCATCCCAACTGATAAACCTATTACTTTGAATAGGTAGAAACATGTGAATAACTGACAGGTGGGTGGGGCTAGCCTTTGGTGGGCGGAGCCAGCACCTGCTTATTAATAAGATTTATGGGGTAAATGCTCTGAAACTACAGCATCTTACAGAATAAGGGACACAGCGCTGGAAACAGCAGGTCTGACACTAGCTTGTGCTGCCCTCAGCAAGGGGGGCATAATCTATGTGACAGGTTCTCTTTAAAGTAGTTGTCACAGAGTGAGGTCAAATCCTCAGAAGCCTTCCAAAACTTAGAGCACAGAGACACTACAAACAGCACCTCTCACAGTGACAGACCCAGCCTGTCCATGTATTCCACATATCACATGGACGGCCAATTATTTGATTCATTAGGATATCATACTACATTTCCTCTGCAGTGTCCACTACAGGAGTAATCTATGACCAGTCTTATCTTCTAAAACAAAACCCTTGTTAATCCAACAATCACTTCAGTATGAAAAGGGGTTATAATAGACAACCAAATTAAAAGGAGTGTGTAAACAGAAAATGACCTATTGTTTAAATCATCTTACTATGTTAACCATATTTTGCAGAATTCTAAGTGATTTTTTTCTTAATTTTCCAGAAATACTGAAATTCTGCAATTTTTACTTTAAGCACTAACCCTAACAGGCTGTTCTGAAAAAAAAAAAACTTTTTAGGTCTCCTTAATATCAACAAAGGCAGGATTGCAATGGAAGGCGATACCAATGTGTAGATAACACAGGATCTACCATTCGCAGTTGGCTATAGTAACAGTTCACCTCTTCTCCCTCCCTGCAAAATGATGTCTTCCCAGATCACAGAGCATGTCTAGAATACTCTCTCATAGCAGTCAATGAGTCAGCTCTTGTTCACAGGATCTTATGTTGTATGTGGATACAGGAAATTATATATCTGAATGCTGTTACAAACAATGTAGACAGGATGGCTGCTCCCATAATTATGTACAGAACACAGAATTAAAAAGTCTACAATCACAAAATAGAAAAACAGCTAAGAAATAAAGAATATGTAGCAGTATCAGGTTTTAATTAGTAAATAGAAAATATCCGTGATTAGTGTTGAGTGATTACGTTGGCCATCGACATCGGTCGATGGTCGATAGTCGACCATCATCGACAAGATAGTCGATAGGCGATAGTAGATTATGAGCGATGACCATTAAAGTCTATGGGAGAGCAATAACACCTTCATTCTTACACCCAAACAGGGCTGGAGAAGCTGGAATTAACATCCACAACAGTCAAATGGATACGTGCTACATCTTAGGCAACACACTTAGGTTATAAAAGCCACAGAAAAAAAAATCACACTATCCCTGTCTTGTACCACAGCATGACCCTAAACCTGCATCACCCACAAATTAAAAAGTGCCAGAAGGCATTATGATTTGAACCATCATTTTACTTGAACTGGACATTGAATATCCCTGTCCTGGAACGCAGCATGAGCCCCAAACCTGCATGACCCCCAGATTAAAAAAGTGCCTGAAAAAGGGTTTTTACCACCATTTTAGTTTCAGGACATTGATATACCGTCCGGGGCCACAGAAAAGACCCCCAAACCTGCATGACCCCCACTTTAAAAAAAAGTGCCGAAAAAAGTCTTTAAACCACCATTTTAGTTGAAAGGATATTACTATATTTCTGACCGCAAATTTACCATTAAACCGTCTGCCCACAGTTTTAAAAAGTCCCGGGAAAAAGGTCTTTCACCACCTTTTTAGTTGAACTGGACTTGATATCCCTGTCCTGGACCGCAGTTTTCCAAAAACCCGTCGATCCCAAAAAAAAAGTCCGCCCCTGTTCCCCCGGTTTTTCCCTTTTTTTTGGCATTTTTTTTCTCATTTTACTCAACGTGGGAGGAAATTGAAACTTACTTTGTTCTTGTCCGTGCCCAAACTCCGCCCTTGAATAATAAAAGGGTCAAGTTTTCCTGTACCTCTCTTGTACAATTCAGGGGAATTTTTTTACCAGCTTTTTTTGTACATGAAGTTTTTTAGAGTTTAATTCTAGAAAAACACATTTTTAAAATAGGATGGAATCCCACCAGTCTTTGTTTCTTTTTTTTTTTAATTGTTTTAAAATGGGTTGTCTCAATACAGGGTGATAGCTATTTTAAAGATCTTGCAAAAACAAGTCATTTTGCAATATTTCCTTTAAACATGCCCCTACCTATTCCTGTTCTGAAGCCCCATCCCCCTTGAGCCACCTTAAAATTGGAAAAACAAATGTCTGTTAAAAACAAAAAAAAAAAAATAAAAACCCTTAGTATAGGCATTTCAAACAAAATCCCCCCAAAAAATTCAAAATGACCCTTGACCCACTTTGGACAATTGGAAGAACAAAGTCGTTAGAAACAACTTTTTTTTTATAATAGGCCCGTAGAAGCTCTTTCAAAGAAAAATCCCCCCAAAAATTCAAAGATGATCTTGAGCCATTTTGGCAATTGTGAAAACAAATGTCTGTTAGAAACAACATTTTTTTATAATATGACCTGTAGTATACGATTTCAAAGCAAAATGCCCCTAAAAATTCAAAGCTGCCCCTTGAGCCACTTTGGAAAAAAATTGTGAAGAAAAAAGCCCTGTAAAACAACTTTTTTTTTATAAAGGACCGTATATAGCGTTTTCAAAGAAAAATGCCCCCAAAAATTCAAAGCATGCCCCTTGAGCCATTTTGGGGAAATTGGAAAAACAAATTGTTAAAACAAATTTTTTTTTATTTGGCCTGTAGAATTGGGGGACATGACCCCAAAAAATTTAAAAAAAATGACTTCTCACCACTTTTAAAAATTGTGAGGAGAAACACTTAGAACCACATTTCGTTCCAAAGGACCAGATTATTCTGATCTCACGCTACATGCCCAAAAAAATTTATAAATATCTTCTCAGCACTTTTAAAAATTGGAGGGAAAAAGAAAAGCCATTTAAAACCCAAAATTCTGTTCCAATTTTCGTTTTTAATTATAGCAACATGCCCAAAACCATTGACAATGCGAAAACTTCAAAGAAAAGTGGAAAAAGGAATAGGTGTTGATGAAATTTTGCGTCTTTTACAGTCTCCTCACAGCAAAACAGCAAAAGAACTGGGGGAAAAGAGAAAAAAAAATTGCATAAGAAATGTCTTTTAAAAAAAAATTTTCAAGGGGACCATTTCTGTTTGAAAGGCAATTAAGGGTGACCTCGGCAATTGGGGCCACAAATCTCAGAGTCCATCCCTGATTATTTTGAGAAATAAAACATCCACATTATCGGGGAAACCCGGATGCTTTGTCTGAAATGACTCCTCCAGCTGTGCGAAGATCCGCTCAGAATGACGCTGGCTGCGGGCGGGGACAACACCTCTAGGGGTGGGGCGAGCGGCTGGGGCCCCGCCTTTTTGGATACCCAGAATCTTTTGGGGCCGAAACATACAAAAAATCGTGTTGGAGCAATAGTCGTGCACCAGATCTTAAACTGGTCCTGTGTTTGGATGTGTCCCCTGAAAGATGCTTGGTGAGGTGGAAAACAAAGATTGACATGGTCACCCATTGGGCTTCTGCCCCCTTGCCTGCTGCTGATCTGCCGCTACGGCTACTTGATCTACTGCTGCAGTGCTGTGTTGTTCCACCGTGACTTTGGGGGGAACGGAAAGAAACGCAAAAGATTCTCCATTGATAATCAAAAGGGTCCCCATTTCCTGCTTTTTACCTCTATTTGGGTGGGTGGAAGGAAAGGCTGATTTTGTTTGTCCCCGGGTTCCAGGAGGGGGCCCCCCAGTAACGTTTTTATTTTGATGGGCCTTAATGCGGGATCATTTTGGAGGAAATGGAGCATCCAACACCATTGAGAGATGGACCCTTTTTATTTCCCAAGCCCTGGTCGAGGGCATAGCAAACTGATCTTCCTCATTTTTTCCCCCTCCGCCTCAAAATTGCCCCAACCCCTTTTTCCCAAAGGGCGGGACGTCGGGTCAGGAATACCCCCCTCCTCCTTGCTCCCTCCGGCACAGTTTCAACACACCCCGACTTCCCTGAAGAGCCCCGAGAGCTGTGCGCCCCCTTCACTAGCTTGGACCCAAACCCGCGCCTAAGAAGACCGATAAAATTGTAAACTGTGGGGGGCCGGGGGTTTTGACGGAAATAAAGGGTCCGTTCCGATCTGTGTCCTCTCCTCCTCCGTTGCGGGGGGGACCTGCTTTAAAGGGTCCAACATCTTCCAGAATAAGATCACCACAATGCTCATGCGAAAAGGGGATTGTCCCCTGACCTTTTGGGGGCTTCTTCAAAAACTGGAAGGGATGGGGAAAGCTTTTTCACCTGCCTACTCTAGGTGGTCAACCCCCCGGGTACCGTGCTTTTCAGGCCATGTTTTCCCTTCGTCCTCGAAAGGGTTTTGCGCGCCCCCAAATGCTGGAGCAGTGGAGGGGGGAAAATTCCAGCGGTTCCCAAACGTCAACATGAGAGTTGACGGGGGGCCGACTGACGCTGCAACGCGCCAGGCGGGACAACAGGGTGGAACCGGAAGTGCAAACAAACTTCGACCCTTTTCCTCACGGGAGTCCGTCCGGTAGCCTTTAGAAATTTCGGACGAAAAGGTTCATGACAGTCCGGGCAAGGTTGCCCCAGCTACCGGTTAAGGGCGGCCACCAGATTTCCCCCTTTATCGAAACCCCACCTTGCCTGGCACAATGTTTGTCACCCGCCACGCTCATCTCGTTCGGGGCCGTCCCCGCCCCTGACCTGGGGGACGGTCTCCAAGGCAGTTTAAATTTTAAACACTGCCTGGTTTCTTGGGCACTGATGCCACCAGAGGCCCGGGGGAAAAAAACCCCTGCACCACCCCGCGGTTTTGAAAGCGTGGCCACCGAGAGCCACCGTCCCCCCCCAGAGATATCCACCCAGCTCACCCATGAGCTTACAAGAATACCCTTTGGGGCCTGCTTACATCCAGTTATGTGTTCAGATGGATTTTTTCCGGGCACAGAGCAGACAAGCGCTTGAAATTTTAGATGACACGTGGTGGCCAGGGCGGGGGGGGGTTTTTGGCAAAAAAATCCCTGCCCGGGCTCGGGGTAGGGGGGCAGCAAGGGCCTGACGTGGGGGAAACCCCATCTGTGTCCACCAGAGGGAAAAGGCAACTTTTCCAAGGCAAAACCCCTGGAATCCCAACTTTCAGGCTTTGGCTTTGGATGGTTTTGGGTTAAAATGTTTTTCTTCTGCTCCCCCCTGGAAGACAGAAGGGTGGCTCTAGACTGGCCGCTATATGGCTGCAGTCGTCAAAATGGGGAAGGAAAGGGGTAGGGTGGGCCTGGGGTGCTGGTGGTACTCGGGCGATGGTGGAGGTGAAGCGGAGGCTGATCCCCGATATGACTCTAGGACATGGGCACGAGGAAGCTTGGTGGGGGGGGAGGGGGGAGGCGGAGACAGAGGGTGTACAGTGGTTGAGGCCCGGGGGCGGCTGGGCCCTTTTTGGCCAAATGTTGCCTCCATTTCAATCATGCATTTGCTCATGGACTAGAAATTTGGGGGGGTTAAAAACCTAAGGGCTTGCCTCTACTTATCGTTTTCGCAAAGGGGCTATGACTGCTGGGTGAATCAAGGTTTTCTCAAAAAGGCCCCGGGTTGAGGGGGTCCTGGGCCTTTTTGACGGCGAAAGCAGGAGCGGGGTTTCGTGACCGTGGCGGGGAATCATATCAGCGGACTTCTGCGCCGCCCCTCCCCTTTTTGGGCGGGCCCGTACTGACACATCCCCCGTCTTCCCCCTCGTCCTGATAAGCGCTTTGCAAACAAATTCTCTGGAAAAAACCAGTTTTTTCCGCAATATCGTCATCGTATCATCATCAAAAAAGGGACTTCTCTCCGACATTCTGATCCCGGGCTGCGGGCTAAACAAAAGGGGGCTGCAAGGTTCCAAAAGCCCGGAATTTTTCCCCATTTAACCGGGTTCCCTTTCCTCCTCTGATGGATCTAACTGGCATCGAGCGAGAAATATCCTCTTTCCCCTTTATCTTTAAATGCCCTTTTGACCCCAACCGCATTTTTTTTCATCAAAAAAAGGGCTTAGAAAAATGGAATTTTCCCCAGTGGTTTTACCAAAATTTCATTTGGGGTGCTTCAGTTGGACGGATGTGGGATGTGTGACACATTTTTTGCCTGCTGGGGGGCGAGGGGGAAGCTACTGGGTGCAGTTCATTTAACCACTAAGGGCAGTTGGGGACGTGTTTGTTCTGAGATTCCCCAGGGCCCGACCCAGCATGACAGGCCCGATGGTCCCCCAACTGACGATCCCCTGATGCTGTTGTCGCGCACTGGGAAGAGCACCTTCTTTCCCCTACCCACCTCCAGTCCCACCCCCCTCTTTGCGCGCTTACCACCTGAATTTCCCCTCCATGAAAAAAATAAAAAATTTTGGGAATTTTGGAAGAGTTTTGAAAGTTTCTATTAAAAACGCAAATAAATATTCCAAATCCCTCAAATCAAACAAAATTTCGGAATTTAAAAAAAACTGCAAAGTTTTTCAAAAAAAACTGGGGTCGCCAAAATGAAAAAACATTCTGAAAAAGTATTGGAAATAAAATGGTTTTTTTGGGCACATCAATTCACCTTTGGGACTACAAAATGCTTTTTATTCAAATTTAAACTGCAAGAGATCTATCAACAATGCTGGCGTGCGCCCCAAAATGAAAAAACAGTATCTGAAATGTATTCGGGTAATAAAAGGTATTTTTGGCACCCACAATTCACCCTTTGGTGACTACAAAATTGCGTATTCAAATTTAATGCAAAGTAGTCTATCAACAAAGCTGGCCTGCGCCAAAGTGAAAAAACACGTATCTGAAATGTATTTGGGTTTAAAACAGGTATTTTTTTGGACCCATCAACACCCGTGGTGACTACAAAATTTTTGGTTTTTCAAATTTAATCAAGTAGATCTATCAACAAAGCTGGCCTGCGCAAAAAGGAAAAAAAAAGTATCTAATGTATTCGGAAATCAAGGTTTTTTGGCACCCATAATTCACCCGTGGTGACACAAAATTTCGTATTCAAATTTAACGCAAAGAATCTATCAACAAAGTGGCTGCGCCAATGAAAAAACACGTATCTGAAATGTAAATTGGAAAATACAAATATTTTGGCACCTTTCAGTTCCCCCGTGGTACTACAAAATTGCTTATTCACTTTAATCAAGGTCCTCAAAGAACAAGCTGCAGTCCCAAAGTAAAAAAATACGTATCGAAATTATTCGATAATACAAGGATTTTTGGGACCCTTTTAATTCACCTTTGGGGACTCAAAAAAAGGTATTCACATTTAAAAGGCAAGGGCCCAAAAACAAAGGTGGCGCCAAAGAAAAAAAAACCGTACTTTAATTTATTCGGGTAATAAAAGGATTTTTTGGCACCCAACAATTCACCTGTGGTAACTACACAATTCTGGATCAATTTTTAAATGCAAATGGCTTATCAAAAATTGGACTGGGCAAAAATGCAAAAAAAAAAACTATCGTAATTATTCGGATAATAAAAGGTATTTTTCACCTTTAATTCACCCCGTGGTGACTACAAAATTCGTATTCACTTTAATTTCAGGTGACAATGAACAAAGCTTAGTGCCCAAAGTCAAAAAAACGTATCTGTAATGTATTCGGATAATAAAAGAAATTTTTGGCACCCATCAATTCACCTGTGGAATACACAAAATTTCGCATTTAAAATTTTTAAATGCAAGGTGGTCTATAAAAAATCTGGCTGGGGAAAAGTGCAAAAAAAAACGTTCGTAATGATTCGGATATAAAAAGGGTTTTTTTTTGGCACCTTCAATTACCTGGGGATACAAAAAATTTCGCATTCACATTTAAGTGCAAAATGCCTCAATGAAAAATCGGACTGGGCAAAAGTGAAAAAAAACACTTCTTAATGTATCGGTAAACGGTATTTTTGGCACCTATCAACCCCGTGGACACAAAATTGCTGGTTTAAAAATTTAAAGAAGGTGGATATATGAACAAAGGTGAAATGGGCAAAAAATTTAAAAAAGAAACACCTTCTTAAATGTTATACTGATAAATTAAAGTGGGGTTTTGCACCCAACAAAGAGACCGCAGTTAAAAAAGATGTTTTACCAAAAAAAGTTTTTAGGCTTGCCCAAAAACCAGGAAAAATTTAATAGAAAACTGTTAATAATAAAGCTATTGCATTTTAAGCACACTAAGTCTTTGAACTTTATCCATATTCTTTATAGAGCTTGTTGTGTTTGCCCGGGGGGGCCCCCCCCCCTCCCCTCCCCACCGTGACTTTAAGCGGGAGATCTTTTAAAAAATTCTCTTACCTAACTACAAAAATCTTCCCAAACTCTAATTAAAAAAAAATTGTAAAAGGACACAGCTAAATAAGCTTTTCTGTGAAAAAAAAGAATAATTTCACTGAGCTGTTTGGCCCAGGCAAGCCACTCCTTTTTGCTTGGACCGAAACACTGAGGGTGAAAAGGAAATGTTCTATGTAAAACGAGGTCATGTGTTTTTCCAGCCAATCGCAACCAAATACACACCAGTCATGAGTCGCACACACATCTCACCCTGCTCATTCTGTAAAGCGGATTGTGGGGGCCAAATGCCCGGGAAGCGCCGAAAATCGGCTTAATAAATGCACCCTTTTAACCCCCAAATTTCCATAAATTAAAAATTTCGATAAAAAAAAAAATTGGATTCAAATTTGTCAAAAATCCAAAAACTATCCTGTACATTCCCTTTGATTTTGCATTGTATCCACCACTGAATTGTTCTCTATATATAGATTTTCAGGTGTTACAATGAATAACAGCTAAAACCCACCCCTTGAAAGTAAAGAAAAGAAACCACCCCCCAGAAAAGCGGATTGAAAAATACCACATTAATTTTTTTCCCGTCAAAAACACTTCTTTATTTCTGATCCGTCTCCTAATTTTTTAAAAATGCATTTGTCACAAAAACATAGGCTATGGATACCAGAGGAAACCCTTCACTATTTTGTTTTACAATAAAAAGGATCAAAGACAATTTAAATTTGGGGTTTAAACTTTATATCCTCCGATTTCCAAACTTGACTCTTGTTCATTCTTGCCTAATGGGTTTTTGAATTTAAAACAAAAAGGGCAAACTGTTCAGCATTTGATCTGCTCTTCTGAATATTTGAGGAATTTCATGGATCACTGGCTAATGTATTTATCTATTCCCAATATTTCACTTAAAGAAACCTTTTCAAAGCTTTAATGATGGCTCTGAGCACAGAAAATAATGTGTGCAAATTCAGCAAGGGCTTGTCAATGTCTCACATCTCCGGATATAGAAACCGAAGTCAGGAAAGAATGAATTGTTTAAGATTTTAAGTAAAATCTTCATAAGTTGGTTGTTTGTGGTTATCTCATGTATTCAAAGTGATACCAAGTTAAAGATCTGCTTTCCCTTCTGTTATACAATAGTATATATGTTAGTGATGCCGGGGAATACAATATACCTTAAAGGTATCGAAATTATTTCCCTGTGCAGTTAACAACATAGGGTTCCCATTTCCTTTATATAGACAGTTCATTTCATGATCTAAAAAGCTATATGTGTAAAATATTTGGACACAATGCCTAAATAATACCGTCATACAGTAATAATTAATACTACCATAAAGTGGCCACATAACTCAAGATGCTGCCCATACAATGCTGCCAATCAATGCCCAAATTAAGCTGCCATTCATTGTTCTAATTATACCAGCATACAATGCCTATGTAGTACTCCAAAGCAGTATCCACATAGTATTGCATATGCTTCTCAGAAAATGTTGCCATATAGGTAAGTGCAGAGCAGGGGATGGAGAGAACTATGCAACTGTGATTCTCAGCCACACAGTACTCTCTATCAGGCGCTGCACTCAGTGTACATGAGCACTCTGCCAAACAACCGGACCTGGTAAGGGGAAACAGGGCAAACTGTTGGCATCTGGAGAGAAGCAGGTATTGCCATAATAAAGGTTGTTTGTGTGCCCCTATATGTGGTTTTCCCCCTATGTTTGTTTGCCTATTTTCCATGGCTGTGGAGTCAGAGTTTTTGTGACTCCAAAAATATATAATAAATTGGGTTCAGTTAGTTCACTTAGCATGTGCTGAATATTTTTTCATAACAATTTGGGAAAATTATGAAATGTCCAATAAATGTATTTTCTATTCCTGATCTAGTTGAGATGAATGTGTGCTGCACTTTCTGTACATGCTTAGTAATGACGCTCCTCCACTACAAAGGCCCTGGGAAGGAATGCCTGCACTCATCTCAGAACCAGGGCTATGGAGTTGGAGTCGGTGTCCATTTTGGTGGAGTTGGGGAAGATGAGGAGTTGGAGGTTTGGCTTACCTACTCCAGAGCCCTGGTACTTTCTCTTGCCTATTGTTTGCCTTGTAGTCCACTGTTTGTTGGAGCCCCACTGGGCACATGGGGTGTCACTGTGAGGAAACACAATTTTATGGCCTCCATGTAAAAGGACGGGACATTTGATGTTGACCCTTGGGTTAATACTGTGGCATTTGGTGGAGTCTTGTGGGGCAGTAAGGCAGAAGGAGTACGGTGTGCTACAGTGACTGCATGGCTATACAGGGGGTCTGCTGTGTGTTGGTAAAGTAGCAGGCCTAGTGTATATTGTGTATGGACACCCTGTTGCCCAACAGAACGTGCTTTAAACTGCATCACTGCACATGGAATTAGAGAATTCTCCCCAATGGAGATGGTTTTCAATGACATTGCCTAATTTGGTGACATTTCCTATAAAAGGATTGAGGTCCACTTATGTTCTCCTGGTGAAGGACCACTCTGCTTGAAAGCTGTTGAATTGCAGCTTCAGTGTCATAAAGGGGAGTAAGCCCTTCTTACAAACTGACACTCATGAGAAGAATGACAGATGTGCCAACAACAATCTGGTGCCAGTCTAGACAGCAATTAGTTAGTGCTATACAAATTAAAAATTATTTGATGGACTAAGCCCCATTTACATCATGATTTTATGGTTCCGCCACCAGCATCCGTCGGAAAACGGTATCTTAATGTATATGGTGATGGAGCCATCGGGGTCTATAGTGCACATAAAGTCTTTTTGTGTCTGGAATAGAAACTGCATATCATCATGAAAATGTGCAAATGTAGTCTAAAAGAGACTCCGTTTGCCTTGTTGTTTTCTATGGTATCAATGGATATTGGCGACATACACAGATTCATAAAACACAATGGGAGACATGTATGAATCGAATGCGTCGAAGTTCATTTTCTCATCTTTTTTTCAGTGTATAATGCACCTGTATGTATGAAAGTGGTTTCTGTACGTTCATAAATGGTGCTTAAAGTTCATTGCACCTCGCTTATGTGTTAGGCGCATTACAGAACTTAGACATGTATAAAGGCTGTAGATAAGCTGGAAAAAAAAGAAAAGTCATTAGAATAACATGTCAGTGAATAGAAACTATGGTACTGACCCTGCTTGGAGGACCACAGGTCCCAGCAATACCTGTGCTGTGCTGGCTCTTGCTGTATGCAGAATAAAGGGTGAGAGCAGCAAAAATAAATTCCAAATTGAATGTAATAAAGATTACAAATTTACAAATCTGAACAACATCATCAGGGGGTTATTTAATGTAAAATTAGTCTTAGATTCTATAATTTTTAAATACATTTTATAGGAGATATTTTTATATTTTATATTATGTATTTTTATATTAATTTTTATATGATCACATTTTTATTAAATTTAAATAATTTAATTTTATACAGTTTGATAATTATCAGAAATTACTTTTTATTATTGTACTGGTGTAAGTTGAGAAATAAGGAACATTTTTTTCCCATACAGCAAATCTAGCTCCACTTCGACTCCTCAGGCTCAGGCAGACCACATTGAGATAGGTCTGCCTGTCGGAGCAGTAATGCGCCTAATTTTGCCGAACCACATTCATATATGTGTCTAATATTACGAGTGTGGTGCGACGACCCCAGAACTCCACCAGAATGCACCCTCATGTTAGGCGCATTGGAAATTGTTGAATAATAATAACAATGCGCCTAACACGTTCGTTAGACATCGTAGCCGGCTCACTTAGGCGCATTTTACGGCAGAAAAGGGTGAAAAACCCGATCATACAGGTCTCCCAACGTGATCCACAAAATTATTAAAAATCTGTCACAAATACCATTGGTGTCATATTTGCTGATTGTATGGACTACACTTATCACAAGATTTCATTAAGATTAAAAATATTTCAGTAATGTTTCTTTTTGGTAGAAATGATGGAATATATTTGTTTCATTTTGCTTTTCAAGAGAGTATTTTATTTTATTATTTTCGAACAATTTACGTCTGTATTATTCTTATCTTCTTATAGGTATTATTATCTTGCATTCAAAGCTCATCAGAATCCTCCACCAACAAAAGAAAGTTGTGCTGCAATTCTAGAAAAAGCTAAAAATTGAAAAAATGGGGGGCCCCCCCCCAAAAAAAAAAATTTTCCCCTTTTTAAAAGGGGGGGGTTTTTTTGGGGGGGTTTTTTTTTAACCAAAATTTTTTAAAAATTTTAAAAAAAAAAAAATTTTTTTTTTTTTTTTTAAAAAGGGGACATTTTTTTTAAAAAAAAAAACCCCTTTTTAAAAAAAAGGGGGTTTTAAAAAATTTTTTTTTTGGGGGGAAAAAAAAAAGGGGAAAATTTTTTCCCCCCAAAAAAAGGGGGCCCACCCCCCCCGGCCCGGGGGCCCCAAAAAAATTTTTTTTTCCCCCTTTCCCTTTTTCCAACCCAAACCTTAAAAAAGGGGGGGAAAAAAACCCCCCCCTTTTTTCCCCCCCCCCCCCCCTTTTTAAAAAAACCCCAAAATTTTTCCTTTTTTTTCCCCCCCCCCCCCTTTTTTAAAAAGGGGGAAAAAAAAGGGGGGAAAAAATTTAAAAAGGAAAAAATTTTTTTTTTTGGGGCCAAAACCCAATTTTTTTTTTTAAAAAAAAAAAAGGGGGTTTTTAAAACCCCCCCCGGGGGGGGGGGGGGGGAAAATTTTTTTTTTTTCAAAAGGATTTTTTTTTTTTTAAAAAATTTTCCTGTTTTTTCCTTTTTTGGTTTTTTTTGGGGCCTTTTTTTAAACCCCCCCCAAAAAAAAATTTTTTTTTTGGGGTTTTTTAAAAAGGGGTTTTTGGGGGGGAAAAAGGGGGTTTTTTTTTGGGGGGGGGAAAAATTTTTTAAGGGGGGAAAAACCCGGGGGGGGAAAAACCCCCCCTTTTTTTTTGGGGGGGGGAAAATTTTTAAATTTTTTTTTTTGGGGGGGTTTTTTTTTGGGGGGAAAAAAAATTTTTGGGGGGGGGGGAAAATTTTTTTTTGGGGAATTTTTTAGGGAATTTTTTTATTTTAAATTTTTTTTTTTAAAAAATTTTTTTGGGGGGGGGGGAAAAAAAGGGGGAGGGGAAAAATTGGGGGGGAAAAAGGGGGGGGGGGGGGGGGGGTTTTTTAAAGGGGGGGGTTTTTTTTTTGGGGGGGGAAAAAAAAGGGGGGGGGGAAAAAGGGGGGGGGGGTTTTTTGGGGGGGGTTTAAAAAAGGGGGGGGAATTTTTTTTTTAAAAATTTTTTTGGGGGGGGGGGAAAAAAGGGTTTTAATTTTTTTATTCCCCCCCCCCCCTTTTCCAAAATTTTTTTTTAAAATAATTTTTTTTTTTCCAAAAAAATTTTTTTAAATTTTTTGGGGATTTTTTTTTTTTTTTCCCCCCTTTTGGGGGGGGCAAAAAAAAACCCCAAAAAAAAACCCTTAAACCCCCCCCCAAAAAGGCCCAAAAAGGGGAAAATTTTCCGGGGCCCCTTTTAAAGGGGGGGGCCCCTTTTTTTTCCCCCCCCCCCTTTTAAAAAAATTTGGGAAAAATTTTTAAAATTTTAAAAGGTTTTAAATTTTTTAAAAAGGGGGGGGGTTTGGCCTAGTTTTTTTTTTTTTTTGGGGGGGGCCCCTTTTTTTTTGGGGGGGGGGAAAAATTTAAATTTTTTTAAAAAAAAAATTTTTTCCCCCCCAAAAAAATTTTAGGTTTTTTATTTTTTTTTTTTTTTGGGTTTGTTTTTTTTTTTTTTTAAAAAAATTTTTAAAAAAATTTTTTTTTTTTTTTTTTTTTTTTAATTTGGGGGGCCCCAATTTTTTTTTCCTTTTCGGTTTTTTTGGGGGGGGGGGTTTTTTAAAAAATTTTTCCCCCCAAAAAACCCCCGGGTTTTTTTTCCAGAAAGGTTTGGAAGGTTTTTCTCTGGGGGGAAAAAAAAAAATAATAAAAAAAAAAAAAAAAAAAATTTTTTTTTTTTTTTTGGGGTTTTTTCCCAAAATTGAAAAAAAAAAAATTTTTAAAACCCCCCCCCCAAAAAAAAAACCCCTTTTAAAAACCATTTTAAAAATTTTTTTTTAAAAAAAGGGGGAAAAATTTTTTGGGCCCAAAAATTTTTTTTTTTCCCAAAAAAAAAAATTTTTTTTTAAAAAACCACCCAAAAAAAAAAAAAACCATAAAAAAGGGGGGGAAAAAAACCCCTTTTTAAGAAAATTTACTGATTTAAATTTAAAATAGTAGGGTTTCAAAGTGTTTTTATGGGTTCTTCTAGCAATGCACATATTTGTTACTTTTGAAACTATTTAGGATGTAGATTGTAATGGGAGCATTTTCTGAATTCGCACAAGGTCTCAAATAAAGAGATCAAATGTTTTTAAGCAGTTTAACAATACTTTTACTGTTTAGCTAAAAAAAGGGAAATTTTTAAAAAGGCCAGCATGGGGTCAAGCAAAAAACATTTCTAGAACGGGCAATTTCAGCATTAAGTTTAATTTCAGATGGTATTAAAAAATCATTGGGAGAGATTAAAAAAAAAGGGCACAACCAGCTTGGTGATGGGGGAGAATCACCACAGCTTTTATTAAATTAACCACTTGCCATGAATTATTAACAGGTCAGCTGAAAAAGCTAAAGAGAAAGTAACACCACATTTAATACCAGCCAAAGGACTCCCCGTTGGGGTTGGGAAAACTTTTCTTTATTTGCCCACAAAAAACCCCCCCCATCTTGTCTTAAAGGGGGTTTTATAAATTAGAAAAAAGGGGTTTTTTGTTTTTAAAAAAAAATGTTGTTACTGTTGTCCATGGACTGTGTTTGCTGTCGCATCTTAATGCAGAGCTGTTCACAGAAAAATGGGACATTAAAATTTTTTTTAACAAACACAGAGAAAAAGCCCCTAATTACACAAAAAAGGCAGGTCAGGAATTCATTCCCATTAGGAGATAAAAAAAAAATACTCACAGGTGCAGAATACTGATGAACAAACACTCACACAACTACTATCCATGAGTGGAGCAACTGCTGAGTACATACCTGCACATAAATAAAAACCAGTTCACACCAGCATGCAGAGGAGCCGCAGTTCCATACAGGGGCAAATTTCCACAAATGAAAAAAAACAGGTAAAAAAACAACCTCCCCAAAACCTAAATACCCCTGTTTTTCCCCGAAAAAAAAGACACCCCCAAAAAAGACATAGTCATTTTTTTTTTTTCAATTCAGAGTTTTTGGGTTCTTATGCGATGTTTGGGGATGAAAATTTAAATACAATTTAAAATTTAAAACATGTTTATGTTTTGTTCAACAATAAATGTTTAAAAATTTGTTCATAAAAAAAAAAACATCCCCTAAAAATAAATCTTGCTCATCTTTTGGAGCAAAAAATTTAAAATAAAAAACTGTTCCCTTTTTTCGGGGGGAAAAAAGGGGGATCCATTCGAAGGGGGAAAAGGGGGGTGTTAGCTAGTATTAAAAGTCCCCTCAGGTTAAAAACTTTTATAGGATGGGGGATTCATAGGTTTTGTGTTGGGGCAAAAACCCTGCTGGCCCTTTCAGCCTGTTGGGGGACACCCTAAAAAAGGGATGTTCCCCCCGGTCCGGTTTTTCCCCCCCGGTTTTTTCAGATGGTTTTTTTGGTTTTGAAAGCCCTTTGTAAACTGTCCCCGTTATCCTTTAACATGGACCTTTTGTGGAAAAATCCGTGCGGGGGGGGGGGGGCTTTTCCTAAAAAAAACCGAAGAGAAAAAAACCCTCCCTCGCGGGGCCGGGGTACATGGCCCCTAAACAGAGCAAATACTGCTCGGGATTTCCAACCGTTATTTGTCCTGTGCCGTGTAAATGGCCCCTAAGGGTGCTTCACACAGTGTATTTCTGGTGCATTTTTGAAGCTTTTTTGACGCGTTTTTTTTGGGGTGCATTTTTTTGTCGGAAAAGGGACAACAATTAAAGGGGATGCCCCCCATCCTGGTTTCACCCGGTTTTTTTCAGATGGTTTTTTTGGTTTTTTAAAAACCCGCTTTTAAACCCCGGGTGTCAACCTTATACACAGACCTCTATGGAAAATCCATGCAGCAGTCCCCCCCACTGTACGGATTTTCCACCAGAGGGCTCTTTAAACCGCCGGCGGTCCGAAAAACATTGAAAAATGAAACATTCTTTTCCCCCCGGATTTCGGGCGGGAAAATGAACATGTCAATGCGAGGGGGTTTGGGGGTTTTCTCCGCCCAAAACCCCCGGAGAAAAGCCGCCCCCATCGGCTGTAAAATGGCCCCTTAATGCCCGTACATTTCTCACAAAAAAACCCCCCGAAAAACAATAAAAAAAACACCAAAAAAATCGCTGTGTGGGGAAAGCATCCTAAAATTTTTTTTTGGAAAGGGTTGCCCAGCATACTCAAAGTGCCCAACACAAAATACTGGCACCCCATGCTTCCCAGTATCTCAAGGCCACATTGCATCTTAAAAAATATGTATATACAAAATTAGGCATTACTTGATATTTTAGCCAAAATACGTAAGTTCGCAACCCATGTCAAGGGTCTGCATTATCTTGCAAATACCTGCACTAACTGTACAAACAATCCACAGAAAAAAAGGGGAATTATTTACTAAAAGGGAATGTGTCATCAAGAAATGACTTATTGTTTAACTCATGTTTTTATGTTAAACACATTTTTTTAAGAATTTGTAGTTAAATTTTTATTTTTATTTTCCATATAACCTTCAATATTTTTTAAACAAAATTCTTAAGTCCTGCAGTTTTCACTTTGGCCACGAGGCCCAATAAAATTTTGACACTTCCTGTTCTGTAGAGAGAGAGATTTCCAGCAGTCTCCTCATTATCAGTACTGGCAGGGTCAAACTGAAAGATGACACCAATGTGTATAGATAACACAGGATCCACCAGTCACAATAGGAGATGTCACAGTTCACGCTCTCCTGCTCTCTGCACAGTAACTTCTTCTCAGGTCACAGAGCAAGCCTAGAAAACTCTCCTATAGAAGTCAATGGGACTTATACTGTTCACAGAATCCTAGGTATATGAACTAAAAAGCAGTGCAGGCAAGAAAGCTTTCCCCACAATCACATGCAAACAACTAAATTGAAATATCTACAATCAGAAAATAAAAATTGACTAAGAAAAAAAGAAAATGGATCAGGTCTTTTTTTAATTATTAAAAAAATAATTGCCGACAGATTCCCTTTAAAATCACAGAGACAAGGCCATACTTACCACTAATAATGCAGAGCTGCAGTACCAGCTATTATTTAATCTTGTAAGGCTTGTTTAAAGGTGACCATACATATTAGATGAATGACACATTAATGGATATATGGGGTGTCCTGATTTTCCCCCCAATGACAGATGCCCAAAATGTCCAGTTCTTTTATTCTCAAGGGAGATAAGCCACCAGCTTATTCCCTTATCCCAATTGAAAACATCCTCATGCTGGGCCAAGCCCCATTTGTATATGTATAGGGCAGGGAGGTTGGGAGGAATAGCTGTCAGTGGCAGAAGTTCTTGGTCGACAGCTATCTAATGTGTATGGCCAGCTGTAGGAAAGCACTTCCTTTACACCTATGTTTCTACTTATTGTCCTGTGCACACATATACAAGTATAGAACATAAAACAGGGCACAGGGGCCACTGTACAGACCCTAGAGCTCTCGGCAAATGTCAACAACTAGGGCAGATTTAAAAAAAAAATTGCATTCTATCTAAAAGCACTGGCAGCATGGACTAACCCATACCCACCACTGTAAATTGAGGCTTATTCACAGTTGATTCATCTTAGGTGCTATATTTGTGGATACCATCATTTAGCATACTTACCTTCTCTATTAGGGCTTGTCGGTTTTTCAGACGGTTTGTGTTTCTAGAAACTGTCTGAAAACCGACATGCAACGCTCCCCCAATAGACTTTAATAGTAAATCCGTGCAGCAGTTCACACTGCATGGAGTTTCCGCTGGACGGTTTTTGACACCCCCGGAGTAACGAAAAGCTTAGAACATGTTCATTCTTCAAACCCGGTTTTCGGGCAGAACATGAACATGTGGGTGCGAAGAGGGAAGGCTTGAATCCGCAAACTGCGGACAAAAGCCGTCCCTCTACGTGCCAAAAATAGACCAAATAGCAGTCGGAAAATCTGACCGTTATTTGGTCTTTGCCTTGTGAACGCGCCCTTACTTTGAGTAAAATTAGTGGTTACTAGAAGAACTAGCAAAATTTATAAAAAGTGAATTATACTGCGACCGAACTTCTCATCAAAGGCTGCACTATATATCTGTTATACTGTAGATACACAAGAATTGATCAACCAAGACCTCTCCCCTACAGTGTATGAGTGACATGTTGCTAAAGAGCACTGGATAGGTGTAATTGATTAAAGGGGTTATCCTCCTCCTCTTTATAAACTAAGTTATGTAGCTGAGGGTGGAAGGAAAAACATATGTTCGTTCCAGCCATGCGCCACCCAGTCCTCTCCACTGTTCTTCTGTCATCTTCTTGCTTTGGCCAAATGGAGCTTCACTTCTGCAGTCTGTGATTGGCGCTAGTGGTCATGTGACATTATCTGACCTCACAGTTTGGTGCCTTGATTGCTGAACAGTGACGATGGGCAATGTCACATGACTCCTGCAGCCAACACCAATAAAGACAAATATTGACTGCAATAATGCAATAGAGCCACAGGATATGGGCTGGAGATTGGGGTTTTTTCTCCACTACCCCTCTCAGCACCCGGACATGAGGATGCATACTGCAGACACAGGCAACCACTCTCTCTGTAAACCTTTACATATTTAACGTGGACATGAAATGCTTTTTGCACTAATGTGCTACAAATGATGTTTGATTACTGCGAAGCACAGGTTTAATGTTGAATATTTATTGAAAATCCAAGAAACTATATGGATGTTTGAATATATTTAATATAAACGCAAATTTTGCACATATTGGGACTGGCGATATATTTTTTCTGAGTTCCTGCAGCCGACACTCCATTCAGCCAAAACCAGAAGACAACAGAAGACCAGCAGGGAGGATTGGGAGACGTGTCCAGCGATGCGCCACCCAGTTGTCTCCATCTGTCTTCTGTTGTCTTCTTGCTTTGGCCAAATGGAGCGTCACTTTCTGCAGCCTGTGATTGGTGCTGTGGTCATGTGACACTATCTGACATCATGGTTTGGGGCTTCATTGCTGATTGCTGAACAGTGACGACGGGCAATGTCACATGACTCCTGCAGCCAACACTCCATTCAGCCAAAACTGGAAGACAACAGAAGACCAGCAGGGACAATTGGTAGACGCATCACTGCAACGAGCGGCGTGTCAGGAGTATGTTTTATTTTCCTTCCAGCCCCAGCTACTTAATTTAGTTTAAAAAAGGGAGGTGAACAGCCCCTTTATTGACATCTATTCTGTACCCTGGAGCAACATGGCCCTCATTCTCTTGAAGAGTGGAGAAAGATACAGGTTGATCAGTGCTTGTGTGTATATATAATAGTGCATTTAAAAAAATTAGAATATTATCCAAATTTAATTTATTTCAGTAATTCAAGTCAAACACATATGTTGCATAGACTCATCACACACAGAGCGATATATTTCAAGTGACTATTTCTTTTTATGTGGATAATAATGGCTTACAGCCAATGAAAACCCAAACTTCAGTTTCCGGAATTTAGAATAGTGTATAAGACCAACTGAAAAAAATAATTGTAATACAGAGATGTTGGTCTACTGAGAGGCCTGCACAGTATATGCACTCAATACTGTGTCGGGGCTCTTTTTGCATGAATTACTGCATCAATGCAGTATGGCATGGAGGTGATCAGCCATTGGCACTGCTGATCTGTTATGGAAGCCCAGATTGCCTTGATAGCAAACTTCACCTCGGCTGCAACCGTAACCACCAATTTTACCCAAAGTTATGGAAAAGGCATTGCGAAATGGCACCTACCTATGGTAAATGAGCCAAGTAAGCTAATATTATGGTATATTGAAATATAACACTTAGGATGAATAAACTGTGAATAAGCTCCAATTTACAACGGTGGGTACTACTGTATAGTCAGTCTAAGCTGCTTGTGCTTTTAGATAGCCTGCAGGTATATAATTTAGTTTAAAAAGGGGAGGTGGACAGCCCGTTTAATTACATGAACATAACCATTAGAGTAGCAGGTACAGCATCTGCTATAGGGCCTAGACTATTTGTTGAGTGTCATGTATGTTACCAGCATATTAGCAGGCCGTATATTTAGCATTTACCAGTCGTTCAAATGATTCTGCTTTTGACAGGTGAATAGAAAAACCTCACCCCCCATAATTGTCTTTTCTATTAAAGGTTTTCCTGAAATACTACCATGTGGAACAGCTAAACCTCTTACTGCGGGAGGTCATTGGCCGCGTAGTAGTGATGCAGGCCTACACCAAAGGATGGCTTGGTGCAAGACGATATAAGAAAGTTAAAGCCAAGAGGGAAAAGAGTGCTGTCTGCATTCAGGCTGGTAAATAGTAGTGGTGGTTTTATGACCACATAACATTTTTTGTGACTTCTTATCGGTGATGTAGGTTTTGATCCTAAATAGAGTGATCATACCTCCTAGGTGTCCTTCTTTTGGAGAGATAGTGCTGAGTGATTTCCCTATTTGTTACCTAAATCCCTCTTTGCTCCCTTTTTTATCTGTGTAATAGATCTGCAAAAATAAACTTATTATACTGTTCCAAAAACAATTTGACCACGAACATAACAGTAGCCATAGCAGCTGCTATGGGACACGGAGGGAGTTAGTGCCCACTCAGGTGCAAGAATATTGTACCTTCCCATAGGGAATAACAGGTTGGTGGCTTTGTACTATCTGGCAGTACTATATGCGGTCTCTGATATATGGCACTATTATTTAAAACTTTAGTTATTGCCACTTATGCTGCTGCTTCAGTTTCCTGTTATTAGGTGGTGGGGGCCCATCTCATTTTCTATGTGTGTCTATGAATTCTAGCTACACTTCTGCTCCTAACTGTATATTTGACCACAAATTACATATTATTTCATTATTTGGTGCTGTGTGAGCCTTGAAAATGTCTATATTCTAAAGATTTTTGTTATAAGATTTTAATGAAATCTTATTTCAAAATATAGATAAGCATTAAAAAAATACATATTTTACACAGTAAGCTTGAGGTATCCTTCTCTGACTGTTTAGCTGCTGCAAATGATGAGTTATGCTATTAAATAGTCTTAGGCCTCGTTCACACGATGGATTTGTCCGAGGTTATGGCTGCGGGTTCCGACGCGGTTTCCACGGCCAAACCACATCCAAATCGCGCCCAATTTATTAACATGATTTCCTATGGGAAAGCGCATTAATATCAACACGCCGCGGATTTAGCCGCAGCTTTGGGGCCGTGGCTTTGCCGCGTATGTTTAAATACTCTTCTGTCAATTCTTGACAGGAAGTCCTCAGCGCGGCGGCCGCGCGGTGTTGCCGCGGCTGGGCCGTGGCTGGTGGCGTGGTTGTCCCCCTGCCTACTAATTTGCATGGGGGTAAACCCTCGCTGCAAGCCGCGCCCCAAACCACGCCCCACTTGCGCCGCTACCACGCCGCAAACCCGCGTCGGGAGACGCGAGTTTGCAGCGAGGCTAGGGCGAGGTGTGGCCGTGGGAACCGTGGCGAAAGCCGCGGCCGAATCCGCGGCCAAATCCGTCGTGTGAACGAGGCCTTAGGGTTTGACCCAACGGCAAAGGTTTTTAGTCGGTTTTACAGACATTTTTCAGATTTGAAAACTGTCTGTAAAGCGACTGTCAACCTTTTACATTGATTTAAATAGAAAATCCGTGCAGCAGTCCCCACCAAACAGATTTTCTGCCGGACAGTTTTTCACACCACCAGCGTTCCGAAAAACTAAGAACATGTTCATTCTTCTGCAAGGTTTTCAGGCAGAACATGAACGTGTCAGTGGTTGGGGGGATGGGGAATCCACAAACCCCGCACAGAACCGTCCCCCAAAACCATGGAAACAATGTCAAAATACTGTCCGGATTCTGATTAAAGAATCCGGCCGGTATTTTGACATTGTTTCCATACTACCGTGTGGATGCAACCTTACTACCACTGTCTTACATTCAGTGTTAGACTGGGGTCCCTAGGTCCCACCGGTGGAGTTGATTATGGGGGCCACCATACTGCTACTATACATGAATAAACATGTCTCTTATACTTTGCTTCTTGGTTTGTGCCTCTTTCTCTCTACCTTTCTGCCTCTCCCAAAGAAACATATACAGTTTAAAAGCAATCCCAGGTCTGTCATGTTCAGATTTTCTCCTGTTGCCCTGTGGGCCAGTCCAAGGCTGCTTACGTTATCTCTTCTGTTGTCTGTAGTTGTCACGTATTTGGCTATAAACCTAAGCAAACTATATGTGTTTGCTGGCAGTCAATGCAGTTAAGTTGTTTTTTCATCTCGTATGCAGCATCGTACCCTTTATAACATAAACTAGAGGTCTAAACAATGAACCACACATAGAAAAGATTTCAAGTTGATGGGTGGCATTCCTTTCAAATTCGATACGAGACAAAATTATTGCCCAGGTTGTTACGCACGCGCTTATCTCAAATACATGTACTTCCAAGAAAAATGTTTGCGTGATAAGCATTTATAGTGGGGTAAGGGTAGTGTGTGTTTTTTACTCGTCCCAATATGGGATTGGGCTGAGAGATCACTTGATCACTGTTGTAATACATTGCAGTACATTACTGTACTGCACTGTATTATGCCATCTGTCACTCAGCATGTCAGAACCAGTCTCCAGCTGTTATGGCATCCAATGGCACCACGTAATCACACAACAGGGTGGTGATGGAGAAGAGAGGGAACCCCTCTCTTTCAAATCCATTACATGCCACAGTCACTATTGACCCTGGCACCCAAGGGATTAAACTGCTGGGATCAGACTAAACTCCGGTCCCAGCTTTTAGAGCAGGGCCCGCATCCCCAAGAATGTTTTGAGAGTTGTGGTGCTCTGTGGGCCACAGATGACAGCTGCCTGTGGCTCGAGTGTTTGAGATCCCTGATGTAAACAGACATTTTGTAGCTGGGAGGTTCAGTAAAGTAACTTTTGGATTTCACAAAAAAAGCTAGCTACTAATACACCTGTGCATATAAGTATATTCCACAGCCCTGTACAGAGATAGTCATCATTCACATTGGTCCCTGTCCCCATTGTGCTCACTATCTAAATTCCATATTAGCCTATGAGTACATTTTGGAGTGTGGTTGAAACCAGAGACAATCCATGAAAGCATGGGGAGAAGATAAAACTTCTCGCAGATGCTGTTATTGGGGGATTTGAACAAAGAATCCCAGAGCTGCAAGACAATGCTGCTAACCACTGAGCCTCCGTGAATGTGGTTGTTGGGTCTGTAGCTGCACAAGAGAATATTAAGACACATGCAGTTCAAGAATTAAATTTTGACCACAGTTTTGACTCCATCAGTATGCTAACATAAGTTATGTATTTTTTTTTTATTTCAGCATGGCGAGGATATGATAGTCGTAAAAAATTCCAGGAACTAAGAAGCAGAAGAAATGAAGCGGCTGTTGTTATTCAAGCAGGTAATACCTTTTTCACATTAATAGTTGACATCTTTGTTTTTCCGATTTTTGGATATTTTAAGTGTAGGGCATTTTTTTTTTTATTAACATCCTTCAGAAGCTCAGTGGAGTTGGGATCTGGTGATTGTGCCATTCACTCCATCAGAGGCAACGTTCCAGCTCCCCGTTTCTCTGAGATGTGCTGGAATGGGTAGACATTTACAGCAGTGTAGCAAAGGATTTTTGCGCTTTCTAAAAATAAGTTGGGAGCTTTTGTATCTTTAAATTATGAGGTTTATTTGGAAGGTCGCAGCTTTTGAATTCAACTGTTCTTATTTAGCATTGCAGTGTAGACCCCATTTTTGCAGTAATCTGCATTACAATGATATCTGTTTACAGGTAAAGTGGGCATTTAGGAAAAAAAAAATATCCAGATACTTCACTTTAGATTAGGACAATATGTGATATTGCAAAAAAAAAGGAAAAATATCCAGCAATCCATCTAAAAAATATGTTCCTTTATTGGGAAATAGATAAAATCCACAAGTCTGAACAAGGCACAGTGTAAGTTCGCTTATGCGTTTCAGGCTTAAACAGAGCAGACTTTAGTCATAGCATTAAGAATATACAAAACACCTGTGTTAATATAGGTGATATCCACAAATAACAAATGCCACAAACACAACAATACAGGTGTCATGGAAAAAATTGAGAAGATATAAAATATACACAATGTGACTGTTATGATGTGCACCATAGTTCCTGCTCCCGACCACGGAGGTGCCTGTGTCTCCTGTTACCACCTGCTGCACTCTGCTTCCTGCTTACCTCTCTGGGCTCCTTCCTCTGCCTCTGTCTCCCAGCGCATGCGTGCCTGTTCCCTAGGGTGCACATGCGCCGACTCTTTAAGATTTAGAGGCCACTGACATCCAATAGCCAGTCACCTAATGTATTGGACGTCAGACATTTCTCCCTACCTTCCCTGTCACTTTGCTGGTGTAGTTTCCTTAACCTTAGTGCCTGCTGCTCGTACTTCGTTTTTTACCGTTTGACCTTTGGCTATCATGTTCCTGACTACTCTCCTGTCTGCTCTGGTGAATGCAGTCCATCCATGTATGGCAGACTACACTTCGCAGAAGTCGATAGCATGTGGAGGCCATACATGTGATGCTGGTATGTCCGGACCTTTAGGCTATGTTCACACAGCTTATTTGCGAGGCGTAATTACGTCCCGCAAATACGCCGTGTGGACGGGGGCGGGGCGGGAGTGGGGGTGGCGGGGGGGGGACGGCACCTCGCCGGCCCATAGACTATCATTACTAGCGGCGCGTATACGCCGCTAGAAAACGACATGTCACTTATCTCCGCCTGCGGTGGATTACCGTAATGACTGGGACAGATTCCAGCCGTAATTCGCTCAGTACGGCGCAGAAGTACGGACTGAAATACGTCCCATTTTAAGCCGTGTGAACATGGCCTTAGAGTTGGGACTCTTGAAATTATCATAGTGTTAAACCATGATTTTCAGTCGCTTGATTTAACAGATATGGTTCATCGATTCATGTGTTCAGCTCTGCTGCATTATTTGGTTTCATTTTTTTGTGCTATTCTCTGGAATATTTAATGCAGTTTACAAGTCACTGAGCAGAAGGCTTAATTTACATATTATCATTTATTGCCCGAGAACCAGAATGTTACCATGAGTTTTTCTTGTTAAGGAAGTGGATTTATGTATATCGGAAACAGCGCTTGAGTTTAGCCGAAAGCAAATTCCTGCAAATGACAGTATCTTAAAAGGCAATGAAAAGCTTTTGTTAGATGGCTTTAGAGAAATGTTCATGTAAAACACTGCATCATGCACATAGGGGGGTACATATATATAGACAACTCAAACATAGATAAATAACCTCTAGTAAAGATTAAGGGAAACTAAACACAGCAGCAACATACAGTACCTCTCTCTAATATCCTGATAGTTTGCTATCAATACTGTGTAAAGCTAGACTAGACAGTCTTAGGCTACGTCTACACAGCACTGGTTTACAGTATCTAGAATCAGCAAAAAATCCAACTGTAAATCATCTTCATAAATCTCAATAGAAAATTCGAGCTGTAGTCTACACAGCTCGGATTCTCTGAGGTCGGATTTCAAATCCAAAATTCGATCAAAAAACTTACGGTGACATGTATGAACATTGGCGCTGATAGACCAGTTCTAAACAACTTTAAGGCAGTGTAGAATGCGGCAGAATGTATGAAGCTGTTCTTCTGTAGGTCATACATACAGGACAGTGTAGAGCCAATACCACAAGTCTGGCTCAGGCACCACCTTTACCCTGGTCTGACTGTTCTTCTGCAGGTCATACATACAGGGCAGTGTAGAGCCAATACCACAAGCCTGGCTCAGGCACCACCTTTACCCTGGTCTGGCGGTTCTTCTGCAGTCATACATACAGGCGCAGTGTAGAGCCAATACCACAAGTCTGGCTCAGGCATCACCTTTACCCTGGTCTGGCTGTTCTTCTGCAGGTCATACATACAGGGCAGTGTAGAGCCAATACCACAAGCCTGGCTCAGGCACCATTTTCCCTGGTCTGGCTGTTCTTCTGCAGGCCATACATACAGGACAGTGTAGAGCCAATACCACAAGTCTGGCTCAGGCATCTCTTTTTCCCGGGTCTTGCTGTTCTTCTGCAGGTCATACATACAGGGCAGTGTAGAGCCAATACCACAAGTCTGGCTCAGGCACCACCTTTACCCTGGTCTGGCTGTTCTTCTGCAGGTCATACATACAGGGCAGTGTAGAGCCAATACCACAAGTCTGGCTCAGGCACCACCTTTAACTTGGTCTGGCTGTTCTTCTGCAGGTCATACATACTGGGCATTTTTGAGCTAATACCACAAGTCTGGCTCAGGCACCAACTTTACCCTGGTCTGGCTGTTCTTCTGCAGGTCATACATACAGGTGCAGTGTTGAGCCAATACCACAAGTCTGGCCCAGGCACCACCTTTACCCTGGTCTGGCTGTTCTTCTGCAGGTCATACATACACGTGCAGTGTTGAGCAAATAGCACAAGTCTGGCTCAGGCACCACCTTTACCCCTGGTCTGGATATTCTTCTGCAGGTCATACATACAGGGCAGTGTAGAGCCAATACCACAAGTCTGGCTCAGGCACCACCTTTACCCTGGTCTGGCTGTTCTTCTGCAGGTCATACATACAGGGCAGTGTAGAGCCAATACCACAAGTCTGGCTCAGGCACCACCTTTACCCTGGTCTGGCTGTTCTTCTGCAGGTCATACATACAGGGCAGCGTAAAGCCAATACTACAAGTCTGGCTCAGGCACCATCTTTACCCTGGTCTGGCTGTTCTAACTATTATGCGTTAAAGTTTGGCGTCAAAGATTCATAACTGTGTCTAATCCTATGAATGTGGTGCGACACCCGCAGAACACCCCAAATCTTTGGCATATTACAAAGTGTCGCTTCTGTGCTTATTGTGCCAAAGTTTGGTATGCATCTATAGAACAGGTCTACTAAAGCTTTTTTGACACCAGATAACTTGCACAGCCCATTCTTATATGTCACCCTAAGAGCATGGCCGTTCCTAGGCTAAATTTTACCCAGGGCTGATTACAGTAAAGTTACATCCAGGCACTTACAGGAGACATCTCTGAAGAGTTGTTGCTTCTCTTCATCTGTCCCAGACCGCCATGACGACTTCTCCCGGCCACAACTCTTCACTGTAAAATTTACAAAACAAACATCTTAGACTCCTCAATTTATCAGTACTTCTCTACCAATTCCTATTTGTATACAAAAACTCCCCATCTATAGCATGTCATATGGTAGCCACATAATAGCCCCTGTAGCCAGACAGTAGCCCATGTAGCCATGTAGTAGCCCATGCAGTCAGACAGTAGCCCATGTAGCCAGACAGTAGCCCCTGTGGCCATGTAGTAGCCCGTGTAGCCAGGTAGATGCCCCTATAGTCAGGTAGTGACCCTTATAACCAGGTAGATTCCCCTATAGCCAGGTAGTAGTCCCTTATAGCCAGGTAGATGTACCTATAGCCAGGCAGATTCCCCTATAGCCAGGTAGATGCCCCTATAGTCAGGTAGATAATGTACACTCTGCCCCCCCCCCCCCCATCTTGAAAGAAAAAAAAATGAAATGCAGATATTTTTGCAAATTTATTAAACAAGAAAAACTGAAATATCACATGGTCATGAGTATTCAGACCCTTTGCTCAGTGTTGAGTAGAAGCACCTTTTGAGCTAGTACAGCCATGAGTCTTCTTGGGAATGATGCAACAAGTTTCTCACACCTGGATTTGGGGATCCGCTGCCATTCTACCTTGCAGATTCTCTCTAGTTCCCTCAGGTTGGATGGTGAACGTTGGGGGACAGCCATTTTCAAGTCTTTCCAGAGATGCTCAATTGGGCTTAGATCAGGGCTCTGGCTGGGCCAGTCCAAGAATGGTCGCAGAGTTGTACTGAAGCCCCTGCCTTGTTATTTTAGCTGTGTGCTTAGGGCCATTGTCTTGTTGGAAGAAGAACCTTCAGCCCAGTCTGAGATCCAGAGGTTTTTTATCCATTATATCTCTGTACTTGGGTGCATTCATCTTTCCTTCAATTGCAACCAGTTGTCCTGTCCCTGCAGCTGAAAAACACCCCCATAGCATCATGCTGCCACCACCATGTTTCATGTTTGGATTGTATTGGGCAGGTGATGAGAAGGGCCTGGTTTTCTCCACCGCTTACAATTAACACCAAAAGGTTCAGTCTTCGTCTCATCAGACCAGAGAATCTTATTTCTCATAGTCTGGGAGTTCTTCATGTGTTTTTTTGCAAACTGTATGTGGGCTTTCCTATGTCTTGCACTGAGGAGAGGCTTCCGTCGGCCGCACTCTGCCATAAAGCCCCGACTGGTGGAGGCTGCAGCGATAGCTGATTTTGTGGAACTTTCTCCTATCTCCCTCCTGCATCTCTGGAGCTCAGCCACATTGATCTTGGGGTTTTTCTTTACCTCTCTCAGCAAGGCTCTTCTCCCACATTTGCTTAAATTTCTTTTTTTTTTCTTTCAAGATGGGTTGCAGAGTGTACATTAATGAGCAAAAAAAGTGAACTTTTTTGATCTTACCAAATGGTTGCAATGAAACAAAGAGTGAAAAATTAAAAGGGGTCTGAATACTTTCCGTACCCACTGTATCATGTAATGGCTAGACTAGATAAAGATTTTGCAGACTGTCAGCAGTGAAATACTTTTGACCGGGTTTACACATTTCATTTTTGTTACATTTTTCAACTGCATCAAAAAGGCTTGTGGAACATGCATGTGTTAAAAATAGAAAAAGGAGTGTAAGCATACGCTGTTTCAAAAACAAAAAAGGTTAGCATCTCCAAAATGGTGAAATAAATGGCACATACAGAAAGAAACCAGTAGCACTCTGCAGAGACAAACACTAAAGGCGACACCAATCAACGGGGCTGCGCTATTTTTTTTGTGTGGTTTGAGCCAAGCTATCGTAGCCCATTTCCATGGATGTATGAACTGTCATATGCCACCAAAATTTGGTGCATTATATGCCAGACACAACACTTTTAAACGCGCCAGAATTGTATGATGCGGCAAAAGTGTTTGCCAAGGTTTGGCACAAACTGTCGAACAAGTCCATCCCAGTCGGATCGTACAACTGTTGGATCATGCAATATTAAATACAGAGGTAGAACTGGTGAGTCAGCCCATGTCGCCCTTTATATATGAATTATTTCAAAGTGCATTTCTGCTACGGTACATATAATATACGGTACATATAATAACCATATAAAACCAGATAATATAAACCATTTTAATAACCGTAATTATGTGCCATTTTAAGCCGTGTGAACATAGCCTTAGACTGTCCTTGTTGTCCATAGCAACCAATCAGAGCTCATAGCAACCAATCAGAGCTCCTCTTTCATTTTTTCAAAGCACTACATGAAATGAGAGCTGTGCTCTGATTGGTCACTATGAGCTCTGATTGGTTGCTATGGGCTCTGTTTGGTTGCTATGGGCAACAAGAAGTCATTTTTTCAGAGCACTATATGAAATGAAAGTAGAGCTCTGATTTGTTACTATGAGCTCTGATTGGTTGCTATGGGCAACAAAGACAGTCTAAGGCTATGTTCACACGGCTTAAAATGGCACGTAATTACGGACGTAATTACGTCCAATAAAATACGTCCACCTAGACAGTTTTCATACATATGGCCCAAAAAGCAATTTTTTGATCAAAGCTGCGAGGGCTGCCTCCATTTTGGTTGTGCACTCCACCTATCCATTTTGGCTGTTTTTAATCAGTATAACTGACACCTTTACAGCCTGAAAAGCATAGAGGCCTGGCAGGGCAGTTCCTAGGCTAAATTTCACTCTGGGAAAGTTGAAAAAATTTCGCCCCCCCCCCCTCCACATAACATATGGCGCCACAGTGCATCACCATAAACCAACGCCAAAATATGCAAAAAGGTTTACCACAATGTGCTACGTATAAAACTCCTAAATCATAGTCCCACAGTTAAACCCAAAAAACACCGCTACACCAACCAGAATTTCCCCAAGATCACTAGGACCACATATCACCAACACACAGTGGCCGAATAATACCACCACACCATGACCATATATCACCAGCACATAGTGACTAAATAATACAAACTGACTATTTCTGGTAAAACCATTATACTACAACTAATACTACCCCCATACAGTGACCATACAATGATGGATACCCGCTGTACACTGGCTCTGCAGGCATATAAATAATTACGTAAAGTCATAAACTAGTGACTCACAGAAGACATCTCTGAAGTGTTGGTTTCTTTCTCTTCTTCTTCTTTTCCATCTGTCCCAGACGCCTTGATGACTACTCCTGACTCTTCACTGTAAAATTTACAAAAGAAATATATTAAGACACCTCAATTTATCAGCATTCTCTACCAATTCCTATTTCTATACAAACTCCCCCTCTATAGCACCCCATATGGTAGCCATGTAATATGCCCCGTTAGCCCCCTGTAGCCCCAGTTGATAGCCCCCCTGTAGCCAGGTAAGCCCCCGCTGTAGCCAGTTGAACCCTCCTGTAGCCAGTAGATGTCCCTTGTATGCCAGTGATGCCCCCCTTGTACCAGTGAATAGCTCCCCCTTGTATGCTAGTGATGCCGCTCCCTTGTAGCCAAAGATGCCCCACCTGCAGCCAGTAGATGCCTCCTAGCCATTAATGCCCCTGTAGCCAGTGATGTCGCCCCCTTGTAAGTCAGTAGATGGATGCCCTTCCTATGTAGCCAGTAGATGCCCTCCATTCGTCTTGTAGCCATAGATTGCCCCCCTTGTAGTCCAGGTGATGCCACCTCTCCCTGTAGCCATTAGATGCCCCCTTGTAGCCAGTGATGCCCCCCTAGTAGCCATTGGATGCCCCCTGTAGCCAGTAGAAGCCTCCTGTAGCAGTGTGCCCGCATGTAGCCAGTGATGCCCCTGTAGCCAGTGATGCCCCCTGTAGCCAGTTGATGCCCCACTGTAGCCAGTGATTGCCCCATTGTATCCAGTGATGCCCCCCTGTTACCGAGTCAGAGTGCCCCTCTAATACGCCAGTGATACCCCATTGTTACCAGTATATTGCCTCCCTTAGCCAGGATGCCCCTCTTAATAGTACCGAGTGATGCACCCTGGTAAAGTGCCATTTGATGCCCCCTGTAGCCAGTAGATGTCCCCTGTAGCCAGTAAATGCCCCCCCCGCCTTGTCCCCAGTGAAGCCGCCCCTTGGTACCCCAGTGATGCCCCCCTTTGTAGCCCAGTGAAAAAAGCCCCCTTGTAGCCAGTAATACTCCTATGACTCCTCAGCCGCCAGTAGTGTGCATCCTGTACCAGTAGATGCCCCCTAGTAGCCAGTAATGCCCCCTGTACCAGTAAATGCCCTTTTGTAGGCCATAGAATCCCCCCTGGTAGCCAGTGAATGCCCCTCGTAAGGCCAGTGAGGATGCCTCCCTGTAGCCAGTAAGATGTGCCGTCCCTGTAGCCAAGTAGATGCCCCCCTGGTAAGCCAGTACATGCCTCCGGCCTGTAGGCCAGTGATGTCCCCCTGTGTATCCAGGTAGACTGTCCCCTCTTATAGCCAGTGATCCCCCCATTGTAGCCAGTATAGTGCCCCCTGTAGTCCAGTATGATGCCTCCTGTAGTCCCCAGTGATGCCGCCCGGTAGGTAGCCAATGATACCCCCTGTAGCCAGTAGATGCCCCTCTTATATCCAGGTGATGCCCCTGTTAGCCAGTTAGAGATGCCCCTCTTATATCCAGTGATAACCCCCATCTGGTAAGCCAGTAGAATATCCCGCTCTCGTACACGCCAGTAAGATGTCCCCCTGTAGCCAGTGATACCCCCATTAGTATGCCAGTATATTGCCGCGCCAGCTGTAGCCAGTAGATGCCCACCTTACAGTCCATTAGATGCCCCCCTTGTAGCCATGGATCCCCCATTGTAAGCCAGTGATGTCCCCCATTTGTAGGACACTGATAGCCAGTGGAATGCCCCATTGTAGCCAGTGATGCCCCCCCCCCCTGTAAGTAATTACAAAAACAAAAAATTATACTTACCAGCCCTTCGGACCGCGCATCCAGCTCCGGGAGCTGAAGAGGGCGGTGTAAGCAGCGAGAACGGTTCATTGACTCGCTGGCACGCAGTCTTTCCCAGATCTCCTCGGTGGCAGAGCTGCCTCTGCCGCAGAGGGGACGAGCATGTTATGGGGGCGCGGTGAAAACCGTGCACCCCCTGGCGACGCTGATGCCAGGGGAGCTGAGTCAGGTGACGGGAATGATCGCCGTTCCCCCCCTCCCGCCTCCTCCCCTGTCACTGGCAGCTGCTGGCTCTGCACATAACAGCCGCGCAGTGAGTCAGGGGCTCCTCCGGGTGGGGCAGGGCGGGCTGGTCGCTGCGCCACCCTCGGTTGAGTGGACGCTCGTGCGCCCCCGCGCGTTTCCCCCACCCTGCCGCGCCCTTAAGGAAGCGGCCCTGAGGCCTGGAGAGGAGCGATACCAAGTAGTGTCCCCAGATCTGTACTAGGCCACATAGCCTCAGGTGGTTGGACCCTCACAGTTTTGAGAGCCAGACTTATTTATGTTTATTACATATAGAAAAAATTGTACTTTAAAATAATTCATTATTTTGGGAGCGACAAGAAGGGACAACCATCCATGACACAAACATAACTCCCCTATCATTTTCCTGGTCACTGGGGAAAGGTACTGTATCTCCATCACTTTCCTGAATAATGTATAGGTATTTCTCTGACAAACAACTCCAGCATTAAGTGCAAATACCATAAAACGACACTCATCCTGTGCACTGCCTGTACCATTTTGATGGACCTTTTCAATAGCGAGTTCAGGAGATGTTAGTCCCAAGCCCTGGAACACACTTAAAGGGAATGATGTCATCAAAAATACTTATTGTTTAACTCACATTTTTATGCTCAACACATTTTTTAAGAATTTTTGGTTATTTTTTTCCATTTTCCATATTACTTTCAGCATTTTTTAATAATTCTTAAGTCCAGCAGTTTTCACTTATAATAGTCTGACACTTCCTGTTCTGAAGAGAAATATTCTCAGTTGTTTGCTCATTAATCAAGCACAAAGAAGGGTCAAAACTGAAATGAGACACAAGTGTGAATAGATAACACAGGATCCACCAATCACAAGAGGATATAGTTTACAGTTCATACTTTCACCTCCTTACACACTGGATTTTCTTAAGTCTCGCTGAGCTATGAACTACTTTAAAGCATCTTCTCTGACTGCTGTTAAACCAGTGTGCAAACTCTAGGACTGCAGATTGGCCAGGAGTTGAAAACTGCAAGGCCTTTAAGAATTATTAAAAAATATTGAAGAGTGATATGAAAAATTTAAAAAAAAACAACCAAAAATTCCTTAAAAAATGTTGTTAAACATAAAATTGGACTTAAACAATGACTTGAAATATCTCATTTTATTTTGAATTGGGCTTTTTAAAAACCTTATCCCAGCTCCTTTTGTCCCTCAGCTTCCGAAATAGGATGGATTTTGCAGTAGTGTCTAGATACGAAACAAAACTGTATCTCCCATATATGGTCTGTAGATTTAAAAAAATAAAAAGGTACAACTTTTCTATTAAAAAACAAACCCAATAAACAAAAAAAAAAAATCAGTACAGACAATAAAAAACACCATCAAACAGCAGTATACTCACTTTTGCGCCTACCTATGGTGCTCCCCAGGCATCTTCCTATCGGTCTGTGCTCACCAGCGCTTCCAGGCATGACATGTTTGTCCACAGCTGATCACATGCTGGCAGCGATCACATAGCCCATACAAAGGTATTGCTGTCAGCCAATAGAGAAAAAATGTTCTTGGGATATCAGTGAAAGCATGCAGAATGAGAGCACCAGGCGGGTTGGTGAAGTATGGCTGTGCTTTGGTTATTTTTAATAATCGCTAAAAGGGAAATTTGCAACAAATGACAAGATAATGGTGTGGAATCTTGTGGGCAGACATTTTCCGTACAAATCTGTGTACGTGTGCAAACTAACCCTATCAATACAAGTTCAGATTTCAGAATTGACATTTTTTGCTCCTAGAGTGCAAATGACAACGAAAGTGCTGAACAACACCATGCACATCTATAGAACTGTGTCGTGAGAATTTAGAAAACAATTGTGGCTTACATGTTTCTGTAGTCCCTCTCAATATTGTAGAATTTGTTTTCCCTTTCATCTCCTTCCCAGAAAAGATCAGGCAGGGGGGGCTTATCCTGTATAGCTCCAATAGAACTTCCTTTCAGAAATCCCAATCTATTTGGCAGCACATTCACATACCGGGAACAAAGATGCCTTTTCATGCTGTCTCAACGTTTTATTCATCTGAAATGTAAATTAATTCTTTGCTAGTGCGCCTTGACAGAGATCAAAGTAGGGGTATTAACCTTATTCGGGGTCTCCTCTCCACCAGGAATCAACAGCTGAGCGCGGGAGGTTGGTGTTGGGGGGACAATCTAATTGTTATCTTGCAATTCTCCAAGCAGTGGGTTCCACCGAGTAGTCGAGTATTGTCAAAGCAGTTTTAATTTTTTACAGTGATTTTATCATTTTAGCAAACTAGCGATTTAGAAAAAAAAAAAAAAACAAAGTGGTAAAAAATGTGTGCCCTGATCTTTATTTCATTTATTAAAGAGTCCTCAGCCTAGATTGTAGCAATATTATCTAAGAGGTTTTGACCAGCGATTGATCATAGTCTGGTATAAAACTAGTAAACAGCCCCCTGATGGAAATCTCTTAACCTTAAGAGAATTGTTTTCTTTTTCCTGCATGAGTCTTGGGGTTTATGGAATTTGCATTTTAAAAATAAACGGCGCCTATCAATTACAATAGCTGGTGTGTCAGAGAGACTCAGTGGGCTTATGTACTTGGCACAACCCATGTGATGCAAGTGGAGGAGACAAAAAGGCTTTGAAAAAACTAAATCTAGTTGAAGTTCATTCCATATGGGGTATGGAAAAATATACATACAAATATTGTGAAATCAGATGTGGTCAGTGCTGTCAGAGGAAATTCAATCACTGAAATGGGAGTTGTACCAGGGGAAGCTGATTTCGGTGGCAATAGTATTTCCATAGAGAAAGCCCACCATACACACCTTCTGAGGCATCCACCTTGAGGACATTAACAAGTGTTAGGGAAACAGTTTTGGAGGAAAACGCTTATGATAGGCCAGGTCAGAGCACTATTATATTATTAAACAGCTATAATTGTGCTGTTAATCGTTAATTGAGTGGACACCATTCTGGATAGTTGTCATTTTTCCTTTTAACTAGCAATGTGCCACTGGGGTAAACTATATTTCATATTAACATCCAATCATTAGCCCTTGTATAACAATAACCCTGTCTTCGATAACAAATCAGATATGGTCATTTAGACTGGGTTTCACATGTTACATTTTTTTTAACTTATCACCTATCCTGTTTTTCTGAAAGCCCATGCATTTTTAATAATCTCATCTGCTAAGGATTCCACAAGGTTGTCACCACATGTTGAGTGAAAGGGTATTCTCATCCTCAATTGATTAGGCTAGAGACATCTAGGCAAAAGGTGCATAAAGACGATTACCAAATACACTTCTATTCTAATTTTGGTTAAAGTTAGGTTGTCACACTACCATATGATATCACTTACCCTCAGTCCTGTTTTCTTGTTTCATTTTGAATTCAGGGGCGTGTTTTACTGGGCTTCCCCTAAGCTGCTGTATAGAGCCAGGTCTGTAGTTTACTATAGCAACCAGCAGCTGCTGAGCAGGCCTATCAGGATAGGTCCAAACAGTCTTTATCTATAGTCGACCTTGAGGAGACATGATCAGGCCATACAAGAGTGGGATATCTAGGAATAGTTACGGGACACTGTTAATGGACGATACACGTCACCGGCCACTTTATTAGGATACTACCGATGGCTATTAACGGGGTTGTTAACCCCCTTTTGCCTTCAGAACTGCCTCAATTCTTCGTGGCATAGATTCAACAAGTTTGCAACAATGCTTCAATTGGTCCGGGAAGGGGCCCAAGAGGTTGCCAAGAAAATGATCCCCACGACCATGGACACCACCACCACCCATCCCTGAACCGTTGATACAAGGCAGATGGATCCAATGCTTCATGTTTTGACGCCAAATTCTGTACAACCCTGAACCATCCGAAGATGTCGCAGGCAGAAATCGAGACACTTCAGACCTAGGCAACGTTTTTTTCCCTATCTTCTACTGTCGCAATTCGATGAGCTTGGGCAAATTGGAGCCTCACTTTCCTGTTCTTTGCTTCTAGCGAAAGGAGTGGCACCTCGGTGTGGTCATTCTGCTGCTTTAGCCCCTCTAGCCTCAAAAGTTCGCCGTACTGTGCGTCAATAATGCTCTTCTGCCTACCTTGGCATTGGTAACGTGTGGCTATTTGAGTCACAGTTAGCCTTTCTATCACTCGAAACAGTCGGCCCATTCTCCTTGACCATCTGGCCATCAACAAGGCATTTCCCGGCCCACAGACTTCCGCTCACTGGATGTTTTTTCCCTTTTTCGGTACCATTCTCTGTAAACCCTAGAGATGGTGTTGTGCGCGGTGAAAATCCCAGAGAGATCAGCATTTTCAGAAATATTACAGGTACGGCAGCTTCCCCTTCTGCGCACCAACAACCATTGCGCATGTTCAAAGGCACTCTCTCAAATCACATTTCTTCTACGCCCATACTGATGCATCCTGTTTATTGGAAACAGCAGGAAGATTCGTCTTGACGTCATGTCTAACATGCCTAAATGCACTGATTGCCGCCATGTGATTGGGCATGATTAAAATTAAGTGTTAACGAGCAGTTGGACAGGTGTACCTAATAAATGGCCGGTGAGTGTATATTGGGCAAAGTGGACTACTTGTTTTTATACAGAATCTTTAATAAAAAGATCCAACTCCGTTGTAGCGAGAACAACCCTATAATTTTTGAGAGTTAAAGCATTTCTTAGGCTACTGCAAGTGTGTTATTACACCTTTCTCTTGGTGCTCTGGTATGACCAATCGCTGGTGACATCAATGGCTGCAGTGGTGTCATATCAGTAGAACGGCGTAACTGGGTCTTTGTTTTTCACTCTCTAAATGTCATCTTGTATCCCATTGAAAAAAATTTAACTCGTTTACCAGTTAGAGATCAGGTAGAAATGTCTTAACAAGGAAGACAGCCAAGTCACATAGCAGCTAAGCATTCCTGGGATGCTATAAGTGTTTCTTTCTTTTTCTCTCTTATTATAATGTTTATTACTAGAATATGGTACATGAATTACTGGAACCATGTCCTTTTGTCTCATTAGACCAAAAGAAACTTATTTGGTTTAGATGGTCTCAAGGGGTGGTGGCAGCAACCAGGTGTAGGATTACAAATACAATGTGTGGTCTAGACTTTTTACAGTCAAGCCTGCTGGTGTGATTTGTCGTGGGTTGGGGGCTGCAAAAGTGTGGCTGCCGTCTTATGGAGCTACAGTTCTATTGAGGGAAACGTAAGTGCCAACATGTTCTGGTGACATCCTTCAGTGAGCATGACGTTCCCCTTCCTTCTGGACCAAAGGCATAAGTATTCCAAGCAAGATAACAAACCAAACACACCTCCAAGACCACCACTACCTTGCTAACAAGATGAGGTTATTAATGGCTTGTCCCCATGGCAGGGTTTTCAGTCGGTTTACAGACGGTTTTTCGATTTGAAAACTGTCTGGTAAACCGACTGTGCAACGCTTTGTACATTGATTTAAATTTAAAATCCGTTACAGGCAGTCCACATTGCAAGCGGATTTTCTGCCCAGATGGTTATATGACACCGCCGGCGTTCCTAAAAAAATTAAGTAACATGTTCTTCCTTCCAAAAACCAGCGGAATGAAATGAACATGAACATGTGGGGGTGCGAATAGGGCAGGCTAAAATCCCAAACCGGGACAAAAGCGTCCCCCTATGTACCAAGAAAAGACAAAAAGGGCCCCAGAAAATCCAACCGGTATTTTGTCTTTGCCGTTTTAATGCACCTTAAAGGTGGGGACTGGCCAAACATGTCTCCAGACCAAACCCCTATAAGTATCGGGTAGGGGCATCCAGTGGCTGCAATCTGTGAATCTCTGTGACCCTTCCACCCAAGGAATTAAGGCAGGCTGCAAAATAATGGTGGCCACACAAAATATTGGCATTTGGGGGACAATTTGCCTTTCCTTAGGGGTGTATTTACTTTCGTTGCCAGCATTTAGGGGCTTGATGGTCTAATGCGAATTTTTGAGGGGGCCCCCAAATTTTTCACGTTTAGGGCTTGTTCACATACGTTTTGAATCCTTTTTACGGATCCTTTTTGAGTTTTGAAAAGCGCATCCGGGAAAGCGGGACCGAAAAAACGCAATAATTTATACTTTATTTGGATCCGTATTGTATACTTTTTGCTTGCGGTTGTTCCCTTCTCTCTATCTCTCTCTCTCTCCCTCTCTCTCTCTCTCCTTCCCCCCCGCACAGTTCACCTTCCCCCAGCTATCCACCAATTTCCCCCCCAGCCCCCACCCTCCTCCCCCCCATCCATCCACCCCCCCAGCCCTCACCTTTCCCCCCCATCCATCCATCCTTCCCCCTGCAGCAAATCACCTGTCCAGGCCGCCGATGGCCCCGTCCGTCCACCCCCGCCAATTTTCCCCATCCATCCGCCGATGCCCCTTCCGGGGCCCCCAAATCGCTTTTTCCCCATCCATTCAGGATCAAAACGGCCCGATCTCCCGGATGTGGAGCGCTTTTGGACAGGTGCCCAAAAGCGGACTCCCTTATCCCTATGGGTTTCACTTGCGTAAAAAGCAAAAAAAATTGACAAAGTCAATTTTTTTAAAGCGGATCTAAAAGCGCAGTGGGGAGGAAAACCCTCAAAAAAGCGCATCGCAGATCTCCCATGAGAACCTTTCGCTTTTCCTTTTAACTATGTTAATCACACTGACAATTTTTAGATCCGTTTTTGGGGGAAACCGTGAAAAGATCACAAAAACGTTTGTGTGAAAAAACCCTTATAAAGCTGTCACTGATAATTACAAATTTTATCAAAATGTATATCCTCAGTGTTTCCCATGAAAAGAATAATATTTTTTAAAATGGGGGGGGTGTACTTTTCTTTTGTGAGTACTGAGGGGGACTGAGTGTGCTCAGCTTACTCAAATGAATGAGGACAATGGCTGCAAGCGCCGCCCCCCCCCGTCTGTAACACAGGGACTGCACTGTGTTACAGGGCGCGAAACGCTGGGAAGAAAATGACACTATTGTAAAACCAGGGAAAAAACGGGTGTAATTTTATAGCTCGTGTGAGCTATGAAATTTCTTTAATTTTCAAAGGGGACAATTTTTAGGCTTTTTTCAAATGCAAAACCCCCCAAATTTAAAAATACCCTTAGGGGCTTTTTGCGGGTTTTTTCCCCAAAATTTTTAAAAACCCTGCTAAACCCCCCATTCCTCACAAAGGCCATTCCCTCATATTTTTTGGATCACATCATGGGTTGGGAGGCCCCAAACAAGACCTCAAAAATCTGTGCCCGACCCCCCATGGGCTTTATGCTGTAAATGTAGGCAAATGACTGCTGAGGGCCCGCGATTGGGTTTCCGCAAACATGTGATCCATTAAAGTGACATAATAATTTAAGGGCTGGGAAAACGGGTTTGGGCCCCTGAAGCCCCTGGAAAACGGGAAAAGTAAAACAAGAGAGGTAAATTTTGGGGTTTAAATTTTCAATTTTAGTTTATACTTTTCCACTCTCCCTGACCGTGTCGGACTGGGGTGATTTTGGGGCCCCGGGTGGGGAAATTTACTCAAGGGGCCCACCAATTGAGTTTTTTAAAGGGGCCCCGGTGGGGGTTTCCCTTTTGGGGGCCCCCCCTACAAGCTACTGTAAAATCTGTAGATGGCCCCCCCCACCTATACTCGCCTCTTGCTTTTTTGCCTCTTTTTTCTATGCTTTTTTTCCCATTCTGAGAAGTATATAGAGTTTTAAAAAAAAACTTTAGGGGTTTTAAACCCTGCTCAAGGCCCACCGGGGGGTTTTAACCCTTCCCCTGTGGGCCAGTCCGAGCCTTTTTCCTGAATTCAGGGGGATTTTCCCTTTAAAAAAAGGGGAGAAACCCCCCGGGGTCCCCGAATAGTTGGTAAACCCTGGGAAAGGTAGGTTTTTTTGTCAGATAGTGAAAACCATGCAAATGGGGGTCTTTGGGATATAGTGTATGGAAACTTCGGTTTTAAAAGGGATAAAACTTGCCTTAAAAAATAAAAAGAAATTTTTAAAGGGGAGTCTGACACCCCGGGTAAAAAGTAAAACAACATATACCGTGGCATAGCCCAGTGCAAGATAAATTTAAAAAAATTTAAAATTATAGATTAAAAATTTTGCCTTTTTTCTCCCTATTTGTGGGGGTAGAATTTTCTATATTCTTTCACTGTATAAAACAAATGCAGCAAAACTAGTGCAAACTAAAAAAAATTTTAAAAATCACTGAAAAGATAATTGATATCAATAATTTAAGTCAAATAGAGAAACCCATAAATTTGTTAAAAACTCATTAAAAAAGGTTTTTAAAATTTAAAAAATTTATGACCCTATTTCAAATAAAAAGATAGCCCAAAAATCCCTTTAAAAAATTTAATGATAAGTCTAATTTTTTTTAGATTTTCACGTTTTAATGGCTGAAAAGCGGCCAAAAAATAGTCACAAGTTGACAATGTTTGGGGCATTTTTGTCTAAAAACAAAATGACAGGGGATTTCCCCTATAAACAAGCAATACTTTTTTTTTTACTGGCTTTTTGGGTTTTTCCTTTAAAATTTGGTTTCCAGGTAAAGCCATCATGAATGCTGCCCTATATTCCCCTTTGGTTTCAGAGGACCACATTGTAGCTGGGGGTCGAAAGGAAAACTGATTGATGTTTGTCACCCAGCTTGGATGCGGGTTAGGAAAATCCAACATCCAGTAAAGCTAAAGGGAAATACCACACCCCTTATCAGCTTCCTCCAAAGTGTTACACAGATGGGGCATGGGGGTGCGCTTTTGTAAAAGAGGACGTGTCATGTAAAACAGGGGATGTGGCCCACTCAAACCATCAAGGCGACAAGCTGCAATTCAAAATCTCCCAGAAGGCCACTTCCAAAAGTTGGCAAGTATGATTTTAGTGCAATGATTGGTGGTAGGGAGGTTTTTTTTAAGTCTTGGAAAACCATTTAAAGGCTCTAATTACACTGAGTTTTACAGAGTCCTTCTAAGGTATAAGTCAAGGGACTCCCTGACGTACTCCAATGTACAGGAATGAGCGGCATCCAGCATAACATAGAATCCCATGTTAAAAAAAGATATACTGCACTGGGACTGAGCTATTCCATACAGGAAATAAAAATACAACATATACCACCCAAACAGAAGCCAAAATTACATTTATTTGGCCTCTATCAGGTTATGGGGATCTATTTATACCTTTAGCATATGCACCAGCAGCTTTTACGGTGAATACAGTATCAAAAGATTCGGAAGTTTTGTTCTGAATCTCCATTTCAGAGGTGCAGACGGACCCATTTTACAATGGACACCGTTGGGTTTCTGCCATGGTACCAGTCATTTTCACGGACAAAATACCGCAACTTGCTGCACCATTTTTTCCATCATTCCTGATGGAACCTGTGACGGAGGTTCCAAAAAGAACCTCCAGTGGTAACAGGAACCAGGCCTTATTTTGTCTCCCTTAAGTTCCAATTTGCTTTTAAGACCATGAACTAGATTCACACTACTCTCCAATATTTTATACAACTGCAAATATGAAGCAATAAATAACCATTTTACTCTGTAATATTTAAAGCTATGTGCATCATTATTAGAGAACAATATCATAATTAATTTCAAGCTACAGAGATTAGGTTTATCGCACCTGGCTTCACTCTGTATAAAATATTGTATTTTATATACTGTATGCTGTGCTATTCAGAGAATAATCCGTCTCAGCCAGACTGAGATGTTACTGGATGCTACAATGGGTATTTGATTTCTTCATTTAATATTATGTAAGGACTGCACAAAAGATTTGGGGACCCTGCTGAAAATGGAAATGAGCCCGGGTCCCAGCAGTAAAAGTGTTAAGGCATGTTCACACGGCTTAAAATGGGCTGTATTTCGGTCCCTAATTACGCGCCGAAGTGCGCCAATTACGGGCCGAAAACGGCCCATTCATTACGGTAATTCACAGTTCTCATAGAGAACTATGGATTAAAGTCTCCTCTCCCTGCTTGCGAATCCGCCGGGCGGGGAGATAATTGGGCATGTGAATTACTAGTGGCGTATACGCGCCGCTGGCAATTCAAGTAAATGGGCCGGCGAAGTGCTGGCCCCCCGCTCACTCCCCCGCTCCAGCCCCACCCCCGTCCACACGGCGTAATTGCGGGGCGTAATTACGTTCCGCAATTAAGCCGTGTGAACATAGCCTTAGGGTCTCTGCTGTAAATGCTAAACAGCCCGGGTCCAGGCAGAAAAAAAAGGACTCTGCATACTTCTGGGGTCTAATTGAGCATAGCTGCAATTCTTCCACTGTTAGCTTTTCACACTGAGTACGATAGGTGTGCAAAATCACATGTAAAAAAGAATGCTTTAAAAAACCATCAGAAACGCATGCATTAAAATGCATGTTTTTATAATTAAAGAGGTTGTCTCACTAGAAGGATTACTTTTTATGTTAAAAACAAGTCACTTTGAAATATGTGTCCATTAATAGTGTCCTACCTATTCCTAGATATGCAGCCCTCTTGTATGGGCTGCATCAGCTCCTGAGGTCGCTATAGCTACAGACGTGTTCAATCTCTCCCGATAGGCTGCCAATGCTGGTCAATATAGCTGCAGACCTGGCTTCTACTGTAGCCTAGTGGAAGCCAGTAAACACACCCCTGAATTCAATATGAAACCAAGAAAACAGGACTGAGGTAAGATGAATCAATGTAGTGAGACAACCCCTTTAACTCTAATTTGTAACACAAGTGGGTTAAAGGGGTTTTACAAGACTTTTAAAAACCTCCTTGCTACCCCCCACTGTGCTACAGTAGAAAATAAACCCATACTTACCTCTCCCATCACCACCGTTCCAGCGCTGCCAAAGCTCCGGTGTTCTCCACCATCCTTTACTGATGACATCACGTTCATGGATCACATGATGCAGCAGTCAGTCACATGCTCTATATGCAGGCGTGTGACTGCTGAGGCCAGAGATTGGTAACAGCATGTGTGATTCATGAACGTGACGTCATAAGTGAAGGATGGTGAACACTGGAACTCTGGCAGCGCTGAAACGGTGGTGATGGGAGAGGTAAGTATGGGTTAATTTTCTAATATAGCACAGTTGGAAGTGGTTGAGAAGCATTTAAAAGTCTTGGAGAACCCATTTGATAATAAAACTTATGCAACACATCAATAAAAACTTTCTTTGTTGCTGGTGTTTTTTAATGCAGTTACTAAACACAACCAAATGCAACATCTGAACCCTGTTGCCAGTAGTGGAAACTATACTTATATATCAATTGAAGGGTTACTGAGCTAGAAATGTATGAGTATAAAAACCAGAAAGCAAACATCTCGGGCGACATGTATGAACAGGGCTGCACCATTTTTTATGTGCTTTGAGCCCTTTTCTATAAATGTATGAACGGTCGGCAAAACTGGGTGCAGTTTGCATCAGACACTTTTGAATGTGCCAAAGATGCGGGGGGGTTGTAAATCCGCTAAAAATGCACCAAAGTTTAGCACAAAACTATCGTACAAACCAGGACCGGACTGACCATAGGGCAAACCGGGCATTTGCCCGGCGGGGCCGCAGGCCGGCCCGTATCGCCCGCCGTGGAGGATGGTGTTCCCCCCCGGCGGGCCCCGCGTGCCGTACTGTGGCGCGCTACTGGGGCCGCAATGGTCGCAAACAGCGACCGGACCCTGTAACCAGGGGGCCGACAGGCCCCCCCTCGGCCACACGGCTGCATGGCCGGGTCACCGACCCAGCCATGCAGCCATCACGGGGCCGCCGCCTGCACCGCGCGGGTGCAATCAGCGGCCCAGGCTGAACGCTGGGATTACTGATCCGTCTGTTCACTCCCAGGAGGCCGCGGGGCAGGCGCGCGATGTAATGACGTCATCGCGCGCCTGCTCCGCGGCCCCGCACTCTGCAGTGAGCGGCCACCGGCTCCAGAGTGGGAAAAGGACGGACAGCAGGTGTCCGGGTGAGTAAATTTCGTTTTTTATTTTTTTTTAAACTACTTTCTGTCCCTGGCTGCCTATACTGCCCCTGCCCTGGCTATATACTGCCCCTGCCCTGGCTGCCTATACTGCCCCTGCCCTGGCTATATACTGCCCCTGCCCTTCCCTGGCTATATACTGCCCCTGCCCTGGCTGCCTATACTGCCCCTGCCCTGGCTATATACTGCCCCTGCCCTGGGTATATACTGCCCCGGCCCTGGCTGCCTATACTGCCCTCCTGGCTATATAGGGCCCCGGTCCTATACCCCCGCCCCTGC
>JAODAL010017311.1:0-78134 GCA_025379985.1 Phyllomedusa bahiana
CGGGGACCCGCCCCAAAAATTCTATAAAAACCTTACGGGGGGCGCCGCCGCTGATTTTATTACTTTTGTAGCGGGGACGCCGCCGCTTAAATTTTTATTACTTCTTTGGGGACGCCGCCGATATTCTATTACTTCTGAAATACCCCCCCGCTAATTCTATGTACTTCTGTAGCGGGGACGCCGCCGCTATATTCTATGTACTTCTGTAGCGGGACCCGCCCCATATTCTAACCTGTACGGGGACGCCGCCGCTAAATACTATGTACTTCGTAGCGGGACGGCCCCCGCTTAATTCTATTTTAAATTCTTTTAGGGGGACGCCGCCGCATAAAATTCTTGTACTTTTTACGGGGACCCGCCGAATTCTAATATACCCTGAGCGGGGGCCCGCCGCTATAACCTTTTACTTCTGAAACGGGACGCCGCCCTAATTTATATACTTTTAGCGGGGGACGCCGGCGCTATATTCTATATACTTCTGTAGCGGGGACGCCGCCGCTATATTCTATATACTTCTGAAGCGGGGCGCCCCGCTTAAAAATTCTATATACTTTGTAGCGGGGCCCCGGCAAAATTCTTTTTACTTTTTGAACGGGGGCCCCGCCGCTAAATTTTATGTATTTTGTAGCGGGGGCGCCGCCGATAAATTTTTAAAAATACTTCTGTAGCGGGGACGCCGGCGCTAATTTTTAAACTTCGTAGCGGGGACGCCGCCGCTTTAAATTCCCATATACTTCTTAGCGGGGACCCGCCGCATATTCTAATACTTCTGTAGCGGGACCCGCCGGGGATATTCTATATACTTCTGTAGCGGGGACGCCGGCGCTATATTCTATATACTTCTGTAGCGGGGACGCCGGCGCTATATTCTATATACTTCTGTAGCGGGGACGCCGGCGCTATATTCTATATACTTCTGTAGCGGGGACGCCGCCATATTTCTAAAACTTTTGTAGCGGGGACCCGCCGCTATAAATTTTAAAAATACTTCGTAGCGGGGGCGCCGCCCTTTTTAACTTATAACTTTAGCGGGACCCGCCGCTAAATTCAAAACTTCGTAGCGGGGACGCCGCCGCTATATTCTATATACTTCTGTAGCGGGGACGCCGCCGCTATATTCTATATACTTCTGTAGCGGGGACGCCGCCGCTATATTCTATTACTTCGTACGGGGACGCCGCCGCCCCAATTCCTATAATTCTTACGGGGACCCCCCTATATTTTAATAACTTTTTGTAGCGGGGACCCGCCGGGAAATTCTAATACTTCTGTACGGGGGAAACCCCCCGCTAATTCAATATAACTTCTGTACGGGACGCCGGCGCTATATTCTATATACTTCTTAGCGGACCCGCCGCCGCTGATTCTTATACCGTAGCGGGGACGCCCCGCCGCATTCATGGACTTCGAAACGGGACGCCGCCGCTGTAAACTATATAAATTTTTTTTACGGGGCGCCGCCCCCCTTATTCATATACTTTCGTAGCGGGGACGCCGGCGCTATATTCTATATACTCCTGTAGCGGGGACGCCGCCCAATTCTTTCTCCTTAGGGGGCCCCTTTCCTTTAAACTATTACTTCTGTGGCCCCGGGGGCGCCGCCGTTATTCATATACTTCTGTCCGGGACGCCCCCCGCTTAATCTATATACTTACTTCGCGGGACCCCCCGGGGATATTCTTGGGAATTCGTAAGGGGGCCCAATTTTCCTATCAAAAAAATGTGTTTTTCCGTACGCCGCGGGCTAACATCTTAAAATTCTGAAAACGGGGCCCGTTTAATATTTTAAAAAACTTTTTTTGTAAAGCTTTTAAAACCCGCAGGTTACACTGGGGGGTTTTTCCTACATTTTAAATTATAATTTCACATTAAAAAAAGGGAAACTAAACCCTTTATTTGGCGGGCCCCGGAGGCCGGGGAAAAAAAAAACCAGGTTTTTGAAGCAAAACCCCCCCCCCCCAAACCCCAGTGCATTGGTGGGCCAAACCTGGCAGGACACCTTTAACTCTCAACCTTTCATGGGCCGCGGTTGCGCCTCTTGCCCGCCCCCGGGGCCCCGTGTTGCCCTCTTCCCGCCCCGGGCCGCGTGTTGCGCCCCTTCCCGGCCCCCCGGGTTTTGTTTGGCCCCGGCCGCGGTTGCCCTCTTGCCCCCTGGGGCGGGGCCCCCCCCCCCGGCCCCCGGGGGTTCGCCCCTCTTGCCCCACTGGGCCGCGTGTTGCGCCTCTTTTCCCCCCCCGGGCCGCTTTTTGCGCCTCTTGCCCGCCCCGGGCCGCGTGTTGCGCCTCTTGCCCGCCCCGGGCCGCGTGTTGCGCCTCTTGCCCGCCCCGGGCCGCGTGTTGCGCCTCTTGCCCGCCCCGGGCCGCGTGTTGCGCCTCTTGCCCCCCCGGCCGCGTTTTTGCGCCTCTTGCCCCGCCCCGGGCCCGCGTGTTGCCCCTCTTGCCCGCCCCGGGGCCGCGTGTTTTCCCTCTTGCCCGCCCCGGGCCCGCGTGTTTGCGCCTCTTGCCCGCCCCCGGGGCCGCGTGTTGCGCCTCTTGCCCGGCCCCGGGCCGCGTGTTGCGCCTCTTCCCGCCCCGGGCCGCGGTGTTCGCCCTTGCCCCGCCCCGGGCCGCGTGTTGCGCCTCTTGCCCGCCCCGGGCCGCGTGTTGCGCCTCTTGCCCCGACTGGGCCGCGTGTCGCGCCTCTTGCCCGCACCGGGCCGCGTGTTGCGCCTCTTGCCCGCTCTGGGCCGCGTGTTGCGCCTCTTGCCCGCACTGGGCCGCGTGTTGCGCCTCTTGCCCGCACTGGGCCGCGTGTTGCGCCTCTTGCCCGCACTGGGCCGCGTGTTGCGCCTCTTGCCCGCACTGGGCCGCGTGTTGCGCCTCTTTGCCCCACGGGCCGCGTGTTGCGCCCATGCCCCACTGGCCCGCGTTGCCCTCTTGCCCGCACTGGCCGCTGTTTGCCCTCTTGCCCCACTGGGCCGCGAGTTGCCCTCTGCCCGCACTGGCCCTCGTTTGCCCCTTGCCCCCCCGGGCCGCGTGTAACGCCTCTTGCCCGCCCCGGCCCCTGTTCCCTCTGCCCCCCCGTGGGCCGCTGTTGCGCCCTGCCCCCCCGGCCCGCGTAGTTGCCCTCTTGCCCGCCCCGGGCCCGATGTTGCGCCCTTGCCCGCCCCGGGCCGCTGTTCGCCTCTTGCCCGCACTGGGCCGCGTGTTGCGCCTCTTTGGCCCGCACTGGCCGCGTGTTGCGCCTCTTGCCCGCACTGGGCCGCGTGTTGCGCCTCTTGCCCGCCCTGGGCCTCTTGTTCCGCCTCTTGCCCTGCCCGGGCCGCGTGTTTTGCGCCTACTTGCCCCGGGCCCTGGCCTTTGCGTGTTGCGCCTCTTGCCCGCCACTGGGCCGCGTGTTGCGCCTCTTGCCCACTGGGGGCCCCCGTGTTGCGCCTCTTGCCCGCACTGGGCCGCGTGTATGCGCCTCTTGCCCGCCACTGGGCCGCCCTGTTTGCGCCTCTTGGGCCCGCCACTGGGGCAGCGCGTGTTGCGCCTCTTGGCCCGCACTGGGGCCGCGTGTTGCGCCTCTTGCCCGCACTGGTCCCGGTGTTTGCGCCTCTTTTTGCCCGCACTGGGCCGCGTTGTTGGCGCCTCATTAGCTGCTGCTTCATGATGGCAACAGGGTATTTCCCTTGTTTCCCGTTGCGTATATTGTATCTCTAGGACTAGATCAGTCCTCCTCCCTGTATATCTATATATCTCATATTCTAATATCAATGTATGTATCTCCTATCTATAGAACGATCTGTCTGTATATCTATGTATCTATCATCCCTATAACTATCATTCTCTTATCTATGGACATCTATTTAAAGCTATCTATCATCTATATGACTCGTATTCTAATATCTATGACTTGAGCTATAGAATTATATATCTTACGAATGTATCTCATCTCTATGTAACCATCCATAGAACTGTCTCGGATTCCCATATCTGTTATCCATCTTAACGATCTATGTATCTCATAGTTATATAAATGATATACATAGATTGCTATGTGTATCTATAATTTATATAACTATGTATCTCATAGCTATCTATGTATCGTACAACTATGTAGAACTACCTGCCTCGTAGCTGTCCAGCTATAGAACTACCCGCCTCGTAGCTGTCCAGCTATAGAACTACCCGCCTCGTAGCTATCCAGCTATAGAACTACCTGCCTCGTAGCTATCCAGCTATAGAACTACCTGCCTCGTAGCTATCCAGCTATAGAACTACCCGCCTCGTAGCTATCCAGCTATAGAACTACCCGCCTCGTAGCTAGCTATCCGCTAAGAACCCACCCGCCTCGTAGCTTTTCCACTATAGAACTACCCGCCTCGTAGCTAGCTATCCAGCTATAGAACCACCCGCCTCGTAGCTAGCTATCCAGCTATAGAACTACCTGCCTCGTAGCGATCCATCCAGCTATAGAACTACCTGCCTCGTAGCTATCTATCCAGCTATAGAACTACCTGCCTCGTAGCTAGCTATCCAGCTATAGAACTACCTGCCTCGTAGCTAGCTATCCAGCTATAGAACTACCTGCCTCGTAGCTAGCTATCCAGCTATAGAACTACCTGCCTCGTAGCTAGCTATCCAGCTATAGAACTACCTGCCTCGTAGCTAGCTATCCAGCTATAGAACTACCCGCCTCGTAGCTAGCTATCCAGCTATAGAACTACCTGCCTCGTAGCTATCCAGCTATAGAACCACCCGCCTCGTCGCCATGCTCTCCAGCTATAGAACCACCCGCCTCGTCGCCAGGCTCTCCAGCTATAGAACCACCCGCCTCGTCGCCAGGCTCTCCACTAAAAAAACCCCAACCCGCCTCGTCGCCAGGCTCTCCAGCTATAGAACCACCCGCCTCGTCGCCAGGCTCTCCAGCTATAGAACCACCCGCCTCGTCGCCAGGCTCTCCAGCTATGTCTGCAAGTAACTGTAAAGCCCTTTTCATGCCCCCGCTTTCCGCTATAGGGGCAAAGCTTCAGACCTGCTGGATTTCTCAGGGGCTTTCTGGGGGTTGTGGTTTTAGGATTTGGATAGATGTGGCTCCTGATCTCCCGTTCATGCGTTTTCCAGGACTCGGTTGGTCTTACATGATGCGGGCTCGTCATTGATTTTTCACTGCAGGTTTCCTAGAGAATCTTGCCCTTGAGTGTCGGAGAGATGCCCCCGGGCTGAGTCCTGTCGGCCGATGTGTACGACACGAGCCTCTCTGCAGGATAACATGGACGCTTACAGTTCTTATTCTGAATGTTGATCCAGTTTGAGCGACACTTGGAAGCAAAATGTTTCCTTTTAGGGTAGATTGGTTTCTGGTAGACCTGCACACCATGGGGCATGTGGTGTGTGTGTTCTGGGGAGGTCCCAGGCCCCCACCTCTGCAGTGTTGTGTATTGATGGCATAAAGGGGTTGTCTCACTGCATCAATTCATCTCACCTCAGTCCTGTTTTCTCAGTTCCATTTTTGAATTCAGTGTTTACTGGCTTTTACGGGTCTGCATTGATGAGCTGCTGAGGACACCAGGTCTGTAGCTATAGCGACCAGTGCTGGCAGCCTATCAGGATAGAGCAAACAGGTCTGTAGCTATAGCAACCAGCACTAGCAGTGTATCGGGAGAGATCGAATAGGTCCATAGCTATAGCGACCAGCACTAGCAGCCTATTAGGAGAGAGAACAGGTCTGCAGTTATTGCAACCAGCGTTAGCAGCCTATCAGGAGAGATCAAACAGGTCTGTAGCTATAGCATTCAGCGCTGGCAGCCCTATCGGGAGTGATGGAACCAGTCTGTAGCCATAGCGACCTGAGGAGCTGATGCAGCCCATACAAGAGGGGATATCTAGGAATAGGTAGGACACTGTTAATGGACACATAAAAACAGCAATCCCTGTAGTGAGATAACCCCTTTAAGGCTTTCATGTTTTTGGATCTATAGGGAGAAATAAAGTTCTAAAATTACCTCTCCCCCCCTCTTTTTTCATCCTTTCTTCTTCCCATTATTGGTTGAACATGATGGATGTCTTTTTTTTTTTTTTTTTTTTTTTAAATTCAACTGGCTCCGGCCCTGGGTCGTCTGCTAGTGACGTCACAATCATTGCCGCATGGCCCTGCAGCCAATAGCTGATCTCGGCGGTCACGTGACCAGTGATTGTGACGTCATATTATGGCATGCCCCAATGGCCTGCAAACAAGGAACTCCCCTCTGCTCCTTAAACGTGCTTCAATTCAAAAATTGCAGGTTTCCAGTATATAATGGACAATTTTCATTTATTTGATGTAGTGCAAAACTTCATCGCACAATCATTGTTGTCTGCTTGCACTTAGAATAAAGTCCATTGGAATCGCCAATTATTCAGAGCTCATAAACTAAGGGCGACAGGTCCCAATACGAATGCGCCATAGTTTTGGTGTGTTCTGCGCCAAAAACACTCGATGCCATATTCTCGATATAAATGAGCTGTCGCACACCAAAACTAGGCGCATTGTACACCGGGCAAGGCACATTGTAATGCGCCTAAAAAGGCGCTTTAACTATAGTAGCAATGATACTGTGCGCCTCCAGAACGCAGTGTGCCTATTGAGGCGCACTACATACACTAGTAATGATAAGCTATGCGCCGCGACTGTGCAAAGCGCCCTTTTAGGCGCATTAAGTTTAGTATGCAAGGTAGATCAGACGCCAGATTTTAGTAAGGATCGTACTTCCAGGCCCAATTTACACTGATTAAAAGCGCCTAAAATCTGCCGCAGCGACGCCAATTTTCGGACATGTCGCCCCAACTCTTCGATAGCTTCATTATAGCCCTGTAGTCAGCGATCAGGTTCTGGCTGCACACTGCCGTGTGACGTTTCGGGGATGTCACGCTCCCTTTCTCTGAGAAATATAGTTTAGTTTATAAGGCCTTCCGACTCCAATCTGGCATCAGAATAAATCCTTGGATCAACGACCCTTCTCCAGAATCCAGGTCACTATAACTTGTTCTATTATTGCATCTAGAAATGTAATCCAGACCCTTCTCCAGAATCCCGGTCACTATAACTTGTTCTATATTATGCATCTAGAAATGTATCCAGACCCTTCTCCAGAATCCAGGTCACTAATAACTGTTCTATATTACATCTAGAAATGTATCCAGACCCTTCTCCAGAATCCTGGTCACTAGAACTTGTTCTATAATTACATCTAGAAATGTATCCAGGACCTTCTCCAGAATCCTGGTCACTAGAACTTGTTCTATAATTACATCTAGAAATGTATCCAGACCCTTCTCCAGAATCCTGGTCACTATAACTTGTTCTATTATTGCATCTAGAAATGTATCCAGACCCTTCTCCAGAATCCAGGTCACTATAACTTGTTCTATTATTACATCTAGAAATGTATCCAGACCCTTCTCCAGAATCCTGGTCACTATAACTTGTTATATTATCACGCTCCAGAAATGTATCCAGACCTTGTTCTATGGGAGTTCCAAGCACAGGGGAGCGCTGTGTTCTCTGTTCTGTTCTATGGGAGTTCCCAGTACAAGGGAGTGCTGTCTTCTCCATTCTGTTCTATGGGACTTCCCAGTACAGGGGAGCGCTGTGTTCTCCATTCTGTTCCATGGGACTTCCCAGCAGGGCTGTGGAGTCGGAGTCTGAGTCGTCCTAAAATGGACCGACTCCCAAAATATATAATAAGTTGGTCCAGTTAGTTCGATGCAAAGAGCAAGAGGAATTGGGTCCGGCCGGTGCTGCTGCTCCCATATCTTCAGCCACATCACATGAGGAGTGTAAGTGATGACATGGAGCAGGCAAAGCGCTGCCCAGGGGAAAAGATTCTGCTCCCGGGCAAACAGATTTCAGCCAAATGTTTCACCTGCTTTCAAAGAAGTAGAAGATCAACCATTCATCAGAACTGACTGTGGCTGAGGCAATTCCTTTATACCCTGACATTTAGAGATGTGGCCCCTGTGGTCACCGCTTTGCCCCCAACCCAAGTTAGTGTAGAGAGGCCGTTCTCTAGCCTGGAAATAGTGAGATCAGATGTGAGGTCATGTATGCAGGATCTGATGGAGGCGATACTATTTCTCAGAACAAATTCAGAGACTCCACAAACTGTTCCCGCAGTGTTTTGCATATTTACAATTTTTTTTGTGTTCTAAAGTCATATCCAATAAATATATTTTACACTGATAAGCAAAAGGGTAACAATGGTTTGAACGTGTGACTCTCAGGCTCCATATCTCTCCATCCACTACAGCTTTGTACATGAGGCTACTGTAATTGTATATACAGTCATCTTACCTATCTTATACATAAATGTGACCTGCAAGTATTTAGCATCTGCTGAGTTCTGCAGATTCTTTCCTGTAACTGCATTGTTACTGTTTTGCTCCTAAAAATCAAAGTGTTAATTTTTATTATTTTGTTAGTATTTGGGAAATCCACCTTTGGTTTTCAGCTCTGCCTTAATCCTTTTGGGCTCTGAATCAGATTCAAGCACATCTTGACCAAAATCTGATCCCAGGTCTCTTCTACATATTCCCAATGTTGGTGCAGACTGGACTTGGATACAAATACAGCTTTTTCTTCAACTCTACCCACAAGTGCTCAAAAGATCAAAACATTGTTACCCTTTTGCTTGTCAGTGTCTGTTCTACCTAAACAGCTTGATTATTGTACCATAAGGTGATAAACAGCCGGATGTTACCATTTTACTACAGTAAAGTTATCACTTAAACATGCGCCGTGTATGAGGGAGTCGGAGGTTTGAGAAATTGAGGAGTCGGGGCTTGGGCTTGCCGACTCCACAGCCCTGCTTCCCGGTACAAGGGAACGATCCAAACCTACTAGAATAATCCGACTCTCTCAGCTGAGAGTAGACTGGGTGGAAGCTGCTGCTGGATTCTTTGGTGGTTTTTGCAGTTGCATTGAATGTGATTGTGGCGCCTCCAGTAGAATTTTATGGAATTGCTTTTCAAGTGTTTTTCCTCTAAACTGGAGCGTAACCGGAAGTGTTTCCATAGAAGACGTTCCCTCTCTGTCTGCTTTCCCTGCAGAGTAACGGGCTGATCAATCTCCGGCCTCTTGTTAACATTGTGACTCAGACATTTCTGTCTTGCAAAACAATTGCTGTAATTGTGGATGTGCTGCTGCCGCCTGGCAAACTTTTTTTTTTTTTTTTAAATTTTGGCTCGTTTTTAACCCATTCATGGCCCCGTCGGTCAGACAGCGGCTCACAACCAACACCTAAGCAGCGGAGGCCGAGTCTTTTAAGCCAGAAAACCAGCCGTAGAGGGGCGGGGGTGCTCCCTGGCTGCAGAGCTGCGAGCGCTGCACTTACCTCCTCCCCGCAACGAGTTAAATCTGTCAGAGCGGACGACTCAATTCTCTAGCAGACATCTGGCTGCTCTTTCTTCACCTGTGAAAGAAAAGAAAATGCAAACACAAGAGGCTTCTCTCGCCCGAGCGCCCTGCAAAAACGCCGCTGACGCTTTGTGCGCCGGGGGCTCCACGTCTCTATTGTCAGGCAGCAACAGGCTGCGGAGGCCGTGCCGCCATATGCTCGCTATACGCGGCCGATAACTTATCGGGTCGTTATGAGCGCGCGGATACGGGGAGTGTTGTCACCAGCCCCGGAGTCCAGTGGACGTCGCCTCTTGTCCAAGTATGCTCAGAAAATCCACGGCGGGTGTAGATTTTACAGCGCAATTCCAGCTATTTCTTTACCGTTTCATTGTCAAAATCACATTGGCTGAATGTCGCCTCGGGGAATTTTTAGGATTTTTTTTTGGGTCCGTCAGGAAATAAGTTTTATTATAGCAACGGAGGGTACGTGTGTTCGGGGTTGATGAGGATATATTCTCAGTGATGTCACCTGTAATGTAAGGAGCACATAATATGGTACTAGGTCACAGTGATTGTCATATGCTGGGGGTTTGCGCTTGGGGCTAAGGGCTGGGGCCACAGTGCTTTCATATTTGGTGCCTGGGGCTGGGGGGTTTGCGCCGGGGTCACAGTGCTTGCATATGCTGGGGCGGGGGGTTTGCTTTGGGGCTGGGGTCACAGTGCTTACATATGCTGGGGCTGGGGGTTTGCACCGGGGTCACAGTGCTTGCATATGCTGGGGCTGGGGGGGTTTGCGCCGGGTCACAGTGCTTGCAAATGCGGGGCTGGGGTTTTGCTTTGGGGCTGGGGGTCACAGTGCTTGCATATGCTGGGGCTGGGGGTTTGCGCCGGGGTCACAGTGCTTGCATATGTTGGGGGCTGGGGGGGTTTTGCGCCGGTCACAGTGCTTGCATATGCTGGGGCTGGGGGTGTGCGCCGGGGTCACAGTGCTTGCATATGCTGGGGCTGGGGGTTTGCGCCGGGGTCACAGTGCTTGCAGATGTTGGGGCTGGGGGGGTTTGCACCGGGGTCACAGTGCTTGCATATGCTGGGGCTGGGGGTTTGCGCCGGGGTCACAGTGCTTGCATATGCTGGGGCTGGGGGTTTGCACCGGGGTCACAGTGCTTGCATATGCTGGCCGTTGGGGCTGGGGTCACAGTGCTTTCATGTGCTGGTGCCGGGGGCTGGGGTATGCACCAGGGGTATCCACTAATGTATCCGTTTTTAAAATCATGGATGTTTTGGGGTATAATAACATATGCATTAAAATCACAGAAAAATGGGACATTATTTACTCAAAAACCCAACAAGGCTGTAGTTACAGCTCAATGGCTGGACTGTAGACTGAACCCAGTAGGAGGCAACACAGGCCCCTATGCTACCTGGGAAAGATAAGCAGGTCAGGTAATTGCTGAGCAGAGGCTCACACACGCTCCTCCACTACGGGGACAATTAGATTATAAAAAACTGCACATTGAATAAGCACCAGTTCACACCAGTATGCAGAAAAGCCACAGTCTAATACATTGGGAGACTGCACAAATGCAAATTTACTGATAAGACAACCACTCACAGCCTTCTATGTATGAGCGGGGTGGTTGCTGGCATTATAATTACATAAGATAAGGTGATACAAAAGGTGCCATTTATGCAGGTACATGTGGTGCACCATGCTGGCTTACAGCCTATTACACCACTACTATCTGATTGGGCGGGCTGCCCAGCACATTTTAGGTGTCCAACACAAAATACAGACACCCCCCGCTCCCCAGCACTTTTGGGCAAAAGAATAGACTGGAAAATGATTAAATATGAGGTATTCGTTGATTCAGTGGCCACTATACATAAGCTCACAACCCACGTCAAGGGTCCTCATTACTTGCGAGTCCCTATACTAACAATTTACAGACAAAATCACAGGAAAATGGGAAAAACAACAAGGCCATACTTACATCTCAATGGCCGGACTATAGACTAAACCCAGTAGGGGGCAACATGGGCCCCTGTGCTACCTGGGAAAGAGAAAGCAAGTGCAGGTAATTGCTGAGCAGTAACTCGCACCCCTCCACTATGGGAACAATTATATTAGAAAAAAGTGCACCTTTGAATTGACCTGTTCACACCAGTATGCAGCCGCTGTTGTCGCAGATGTCTGTGGATGGGGTCTGATTCCAGGACCCCAGTGCTGCAGGGCAATGTGCTAACCACTGAGCCACCACCTTATACTTGTTCATAGGTGATTCAGACCTGTGCACCACTGCTGGCCTATAGCCACGTAAGCCATGTGCCCGTGAAATAACATTTGCTAGGGAATGTTGGACAGTGACTGGGAACGGGCACCATATCGAGCCATGTATTGTGCTGTAACCAGGGCTGTGGAGTCGGAGTCGGTGCCTTTTTTGCAGGAGTCGGAGTCGTCATAAAATGGACCGACTCCCAAAATATATAATAAGTCGGTCCAGTTAGTTCGATGAAGAACAAAGAGCAAGAGGAGTTGGGTCCGGCCAGTGCTCCAGTATCTTCAGCCTCATCACATGAGGAGTGTAATTGATGACATGGAGCAGGCAAAGCGCTGCCCCAGGGAAAAGATCCCGCCCCCAGGGCAAACAGATTTCAGCAAAATTTTTCACCTGCTTTCAAAGAAGTAGAAGAGTTTCAACCATTCATCAGACCTGACTGTGGCTGAGCAATTCCTTTATACCCTGACATTGTAGAGATGTTCCCCTGTGGTCACCGCTTTCCCCCAAGTTTGTGTAGAGAGGCCGTTCTCTAGCCTGGAAATAAGTGAGATCAGATGTGCGGTCATGTATGCAGGATCTGATGGAGGCGATACTATTTCTCAGAACAAATTCAGAGACTCCACAAATGTTCCTGCAGTGTTTTGCAGATTTACAATTTTTTAGTGTTCTAAAGTCGTATCCAATAAATATATTTTACACTGACAAGCAAAAGCGTAACAATGGTTTGAACTTGTGACTCTCAGGCTCCATATCTCTCCATCCACTACAGCTTTGTAAATGAGGCTCCTGTAATTTTATATACAGTCATCTTACCTATCTTATACATAAATGTGACCTGCAAGTATTTAGCATCTGCTTAGTTCTGCAGATTTTTTCCTGTAACTGCATTGTTACTGTTTTGCTCCTAAATATCAAAATGTTAATTTTTATTATTTTGTTAGTATGTGGTAAATACACCGTTTGGCTTTCTGATCTGCCTGAATCCTTCTGGGCTCTGGATCAGATTAAAGCATATCTTGACCAAAATCTGACCCCAGGTCTCTTTCCACATTCCCAATGTTGGTCAGACTGGACTTTGGATACAGATACAGCTTTTTCTTCAACTCTACCCACAAGTGTTCAAAAGATCAAAACATTGTTACCCTTTTGCTTGTCGGTGTCTGTTCTACCTAAATAGCTTGATTATTGTATCATAAGGTGATAAACAGCCGGATGTTACCATTTTACTACAGTAAAGTTATCACTTAAACATGCGCCGTGTATGAGGGAGTCAGGAGTCGGAGCTTTGGCTTGCCGACTCCACAGGCCTGGCTGGGATCTGCAACATCGGCCCTCCACCTGTTGGGAAACTACATCTCCCATCATGCATTTTTATAATCTATATCAGTGGGCATCATGGGAGATGTAGTTTCCCAACAGCTGTAGAGCCGATGTTGCAGACCCTGCTCTAGATACTGAGACTTTGCGCCCTTGTAATGTTTGTGCCAGGTTGTAGCATGCCCGCTCCTGTTGGGCCCAGCATTAGTTTTGGAAGCCACAAGTAGGGGCCCATAGGAGTTGCCTGTGGTAGCAATGCAATTCATCTAGGCGGGGGGCAGGTGGGGGGGGGGCACGGTGCAGCAGAATCGGCCTAAAACAAAAAAAAAAAAAAGGGACAAAAAACCGCCCCCCTCCCTGGTGAGAATCTTTCCGTCCTCCGCCGCCCCCCGTGTCTTACCAGTAGGAAAGCGCCTTTTCTTGTGCCTGGATGAAGCGGTTTACCATTTCTGGGCATGGGCTCCTGCGAGTTTCCATAACTGTGACATCTGTTTTACAAGAATTCCATGTCTCATTCAGGTCTCTCCTCCGTCTCCTGGGGGGATTCTTCCTGCAGCGGCGGCTGGAGCTCTGTTACCGCCTTCTGACCTTTGTAATTACGTGCATTCAGCTTCTCACAGGACAGAGACTGCAGTGACTTTATAGGAGCACCCCTCAATCTGCAGGGCGGCTCGGTGGGCCAGGGCTCGGGGCCGAGCGGGGGCCCCGCGGGCGCGGAGATTGTGTCATCTCGCATGTGTGGGGTTTCTTCAGGCTTCTCCTCTTTCCTATTATACACCAAACGCCCATGTGAGGTGAGGGATTAGATTGTGAGCTCTTGTGCAGGGATAGGTGTGAAGTGCAGCAATGTAAAATAGATCATCACTGCGTAACTCATGGGAACTGATAAGGGGGGGGGGGCGAATCACAGGTGCAAAGTTCTTAAAGGGGTTGTATAATTTCATTAAATGGTCTTCAGAATAAGGGGACAGTAAAAACAAGTAAATTTGCAATTGGATGTCATTTGCAGAGCTGTCTTGTTTTCACAGTCTCCCTTTTCTTTGTTTTCTGTAAACAATGTTCCCCAGTGGCGGTCGGATTCCTCCTCCTTTCATTTCATTGGCTGACGGCTCTAATTTACATTCTGTCCGGCCCCCGGTCATATTCACGGGAGCGCGCATTCCTGCCTCTCTCACTCAGAATAAGGGGCCGGCAACATTTCACTCTGCACAGCCAGCAGCTGCACAGTAACACTGCAGCTGCATCTACAATCAGAAAGCGGCAGAATTGGGCCTAATGCTGCTGCGTGTAAACATAGAAAGGAGGCAGATCTGTGCTGCTCTGGATGAGTTCATAGAAGACTGGATTCAACTGTAACAAACCTCCAGCTGTGGGGGGAGAAGAGATCAGTGCTCTGAGTTCATAGAAGACTGTCTAGACTGAATGTTCTATGGGAGCTCCCAGTATAGGGGAGCGCTGTGTTCTCCATTCTGTTCTATGGGAGTTCCAGTAAAGGGGAGTGCTGTGTTCTCCATTTTGTTCTATGGGAGTTCCCAGTACAGGGGAGCAGTGTGTTCTCCATTCTGTTCTATGGAAGTTCCCAGTACAGGGGGGCGCTGTGCTCTCCATTCTGTTCTATGGGAGTTCCCAGTACAGAGGAGGAGTTTGTTCTCCATTTTGTTCTATTTGAGATCCCACTACAGGGGAGTGCTGTGTCTCATTTGTTCTATTGAATCCCCGTACAGGTACGCTGTGTTCCCATTTTGTTCTATTGAGATCCCATACAGGGGAGCTTGTTCTCCTTTCTCCTCTATGGGAGTTCCCAGTACAGGGAGCGCTGTGTTCTCCATTCTGTTCTATGGGAGTTCCCAGTACAGAGGAGCAGTGTGTTCTCCATTTTGTTCTATTTGAGATCCCAGTACAGGGGAGTGCTGTGTTCTCCATTTTGTTCTATTTGAGATCCCCGTACAGGGTAGCGCTGTGTTCTCCATTTTGTTCTATTTGAGATCCCAGTACAGGGAGCGCTGTGTTCTCCATTCTGTTCTATGGGAGTTCCCAGTACAGAGGAGCAGTGTGTTCTCCATTCTGTTCTATGGGAGTTCCCAGTACAGGGGAGCATGTGTTCTCCATCTGTTCTTGGGATTCCAGTCAGGAGTGCTGTGTTCTCCATTTTGTTCTATTTGAGATCCCCGTACAGGGTAGCGCTGTGTTCTCCATTTTGTTCTATTTGAGATCCCAGTACAGGGAGCGCTGTGTTCTCCATTCTGTTCTATGGGAGTTCCCAGTACAGGGCAGTGCTGTGTTCTCCATTCTGTTCTATGGGAGTTTCCCAATACAGGTGAGTGCTGTGTTCTCCATTCTGTTCTATGGGAGTTCCCAGTACGAGGAGGCTGTGTTCTCCATTCTGTTCTATGGGAGTTCCAAGTACAGGGAGTGCTGTGTTTCCATTCTGTCTATGGAAACCCCCTCTCCCCTGTACTGGGAACTCCCATAGAACAGAATGGAGAACACAGCTCTCCCCTGTACTGGGAACTCCCAGTACTGGGAACTCCCATATAACAGAATGGAGACCACACTTCTCCCCTGTACTGGGAACTCCCATGGAACAGAATGGAGAGGCGTGCCCAAAGGGGCCCAGCTCTCCATTTTGAGTGGACACTTTCTGGGGCCTGTTCCAGACTTTGGTAGTATGTTGATAGAAATGCCATCACTCTATGGTGGGATCACCAGTCCTCGTGGCTCTTGGTATAAAGCAGCCTCTTCTCTACATGGGGTGATCACTGCTGGTCTAACCCCTTGATCAGCTGCTGAAGCTTCAGCTAATATATCCTGGCCCTGTAGGACGTGGCTTTCCAGAGTGGTCAGAAACTGAAGCTTCACATACTGGACACATGGACGGTCGTAATCTCTATGGGACAATCCTGTGTTCGGTTGATGCAATTTGTCTCTCTGCAGATCTGGCTGTAATCTCCGCTCTTTCCTGTGCATTGGTCCTGTCTTGGGGTTTTTTGGAAACAAAATTTTTCGGCGGCCACTAAAATTATGACCACTTTCAGCGTTTTTAAAGTATCTTGCTTGGTGGCGTGTACAGTACAGAAAACCAGGTGTCCAGAGCTGCCCGAAAGGGGGTAAAAGACCCTTGGGGGAAAAGGGAGATTTTAGTTAATGAATTCCCAATTTAAAAAAAGGGCCCCCCAAAAACCCGGGGGGCCCGGCCCCCCCGAAAATAAGACCTAGGGAAAACTTTGCTACAGCTCCCAAAACCAGGCGCCCCCCTAAGGGGGGGCAAGAAAAAAGGGGGAGGGGGGGGGGGGGTTTTTTTCCCAAGCCCCGCCCCCCCCGAAAAAACAAATTTTTTGTAGCAGATTTTTGAAGGCCTGTGGGGGGAAGGCATGGACTGAGCCCACAGGCCCGAACACCCCGGGACGGGAAAAGAAAAAAGACAATAAGGATGCCCCCCTCCTGACACCCCACATCTCACAGGATGGCTGATGGGCATTCCTGGACTTAAAGTTTCGATCCCACATTCACCTTGCCATCCTTTTGAAAGTCACTGCAGCGAAAAAAAAATTCCTTTACATACAAAAAGGTTTTTGTATTTAAACTTTAAGATCTAATATACACACACAACAATATACATGCTATAATTTTTTTTTGGGGGAAAATAAGACACCCCCTGAAAAAAGACATAGGCATTTTTAGGAGCAAAAAATTAATAGACACTGTCTTTTTTCGGGGAAAAAGGGTATAGCTGACCACTTGTCCAAAGAGGCAGGCATTCCCTTTTATGGCGGTTTTTGGAAAATTTGGGGAACACCCATAGAAATGAATGGGGAGGATGGCCACAAGTGCCGTACTGCGCAATCTCTGAGACGCTCGGCTCAAAGCTTGTGAAAAAAGCTTGTAGGAACGCACCTTTTAATCTTATCCTATAGTTATAGATCTTGACTTCTGCAGTTAGGGCCACGCTACATGGTCCAGAAGGTCACTATTAGAGCACTCCATGGCCCCCCTTATTAGTAAATGCCTCCGGGAAAACCAACACCGCCATAAAAAATCTTACCTGCACTGAAACGGGGATTTCTCACTGCTGCGCCCCGGGGTCATTATATGATACGGAAATTTTCATTTAGGGGGTCATGTGACCTGCACTGAAAAAGGGGATTTCCCCCCACTGCTGCCCCTGGGTCTGGGGGCCTGCGTTTGAATACAGATTTCCACCTGCCTTGGGCAGCGACCTGAGCGAACAGGATCCCTCACGGTTTGCCCCTGGCTCAAGTTTACCTCAGCTGAAAAAGGGATTCCTCACTGCGCCCCGGGGTCATGTACCTCAGCTAATACAGGATTTCTCACGCGCCCCTGGGTCATGTGACCTGCAGCTAAATCAGGTTTTCTCACTGCTGCCCTGGGTCATGTGACCTGCACTGAATACAGGACTCTCATTGCTGCCCCTGGTCATTGACCTTCACGAAAACGGGTTTTTCCCATTTCGCCCCTGGGTCATGGACCTGCAGCGAATCAGGATTTCTCCGCGCCACGGGCAGACCTCACTGATACAGGATTCTCCCTGCTGCCCTGTTTCATGGACCAGCTGAATACGGGAAATTCTCCCCTGCTGCCCCTGGTCATGTGACCTGCAGCTGAATACAGGTTTCCACTCTGCCCTGGTCATGGACCTCCGAAACGGACTCACTGCTGCCCGGGGTCAGGACCTAACCTGATACGACCCACAGCTGTTATGACCCGGAACGAATCTCTGTGCATTGTAGGGGAGGTAAATCAGTCTCATAGGAAGGGGTAAGAGGAAATTTTTCTTTGGCTTTTCCCCCCGGCCCCGTTTTGGGGCCCGCCGCGGCTTGTTTGGGGCCGCCGCGGCCGCGTTGTTTGGCCCCGGGGGGCGGTTTCCCCCCTTGTTGGGCCGGGTTTTGCCGCCGCGTTTTGGGCCCCGCGTTGTTGGGCCGCCGCGTTGTTGGGCCGCCGCGCCGCGTTGTTGGGCCGCCGCGCCGCGTTGTTGGGCCGCCGCGCCGCGTTGTTGGGCCGCCGCGCCGCGTTGTTGCGACATGGATGTGTTGCTTGTTCAGGAAATCTCTCCTGGCCTGAGGAGCTTAACCCAGAAATACTTGGGGACAGCGAGGGCCAAGAGAAACACAGAGCTTTTTCGGGCCTGGCCCCTCGCGTTACCCCGGGGCTAACTCAACTTTTTGCAGACGGCGCATTCCCCCTTCACTGCGTAACGCTGTATTTTCGTGCCATCTGCTTAGTCCCGGCTCGTGCAATGTTTACAGAGCGGCCGCGCTGCAGATTGCGCCTGTGACTAATGAGTGTAGTGTAGGCACACACGGTCTGCGTGCTCTCGCCAGGGCTGTTTATTGCACTTCACCTGCCCGCACTTTATTTTACTAATCTAAGATAAACCGTGCCGTTATCTCTGGCAGGAACAAAGCCGATGTGTCGCCGCCGCACCTTGCACATAAGACTGGACCCACAATGCGGCCTGGATTCCCGGAGAGGAACAATGGGCGGGGGCGCTCCCCCCTACGCTGCAAAGGGCACCTTTTGGGGGAGGGGGGGTTGCCCAAAAATAACGGCGTCCGGGCTCTAAGACACAATTGTGGTGTAAACCGTTTGTAGACACATCTGCGCCTCGTCCAATTAAAAAGGACATGGACTCGGTAAAGGGGGTGTGGTTTATAAAAAGGGGCGTGGCTTACAACACGCTGCCGGGCTCCGAGAGTTGGCCACGGTTAGGGTAGGTTCACACGGCTGAGTTGGATGCTGGATTTTCAGCCTCAAAACCTCGTCTGAAACGCGCCTCAAAGCTTTCAACACATAGGGTTTCACTGGGGCCAAAAAACGTGCCGAGGTTTTGGGCAAGGTTCTGAAGCTCTGCATTGATTCCAGTGTTGCAAATGCTTCCAGGATTGACAATAACACTATCTTTTCAGCGTCCAAAGAAGCACGGAAAACGCGTGGGTAACCTCGGTGTGACCATAAGGGGTTTAAAATAAGAACAATAAAATTAACGGGCCAAAATCAGCCTGTAAATTGCCTTTAAAGGGGATAACATAAGCCAAGCTACTGAAAGGTGTAAAGTTAGAGTACACTATGGTACTTCTGCCATTGAAGCTATGCCACACTGCACAGGGTTACGATCGTATCCCGGCCTTTTTTGTTTTAAAAGCGCCGGAGATACGATCGCATGCGGTCCATAGACGGGAATAAAAAGCGAGTTGCTTCTACACAGCTCGCTTTTCCCCTGCCTCTTCGGGGGCGGGGGGATTAACAACATTTTTAAAAAACCCGTGCTTCTCTCTTCTTTACGTCTTTCCCATACAAGCAAAATTTTAGGGGGGGGGGCGGGAAAACGAAAGCGGCCGGGGCTTTTGCCAAAGGGGTGGACAAAAGCCCCGGGCCCTGCACAGAGAGCGGCCGCTTTAAGGGCCGTTTTTTCTCTGATGCAGTGTAGACATAGCCTAAGAAAATTAGGCAAAATTTTGCCGCACAGTGTTGCATGCGAAACCACGCCCCTTTTCCTTAAAGGGATTGTCAGCAGAAAATGTTTTGCTAGTATTAAACACATTTCTAAAGTATTAGATTTTTTATTTATTATTTTGGATCCATATAATTAAAAAAAAAAAAGTCCTGCAGTTCTCAATTTGGCCACTAAACCTTCGAATGGTCTGACACTTCCTGTTCTGTAAAGAGAACTTTTTAGCAGTCTCCTCATTATCGGCACAGGCAGATTACACTGAAAGGAGATACCAGTGTGTATAGAGAGCACATGACCGACCAATCACAATAGAAGATGTCTCCACCTCCCTGCACACTGACTTCTTCCTAGATCACAGAGCATGCTAACAACTCTCTCCTATAGAAGTCAATGGGTTTGTTCCTGTTCACAGAATCCACCAGTCACTATTGGAGATGTCACCATTCTCCCCTCCCTGCACATTGACTTCTTCCCAGGTCACAGAGCATGCCCACAACACTCTCCTATAGAAGTCAATGGCTCTATTCCTGTTCATAGCTCCCCCATTCATAATTGGAGATGTCACAGCTCCTCCTCCCTGCACACTGATTTCTTCCCAGGTCACAGTGCATGCCCACAACACTCTCCTATAGAAGTCAATAGGTCTGCCCCTGTTCACAGGATCCTATGTCCATGTAACTGCAGTAAAGCATCCCTCTAAATGCTGTTAAAAGCAGCTCAGGCAAGATGACAGCCCCCATAATCCTATACAAAAAGCAGAAATAAAAAAAAAATCTACAGACTGAAAATAAAAACTGCTGAGAAGAAAAGACTTTTTGTATCCGTATCTGGACTTAATTAGTAAAAAGAACTGGCGACAGATTCCCTTTGAAGCCACACCCCTCGCGTAGACCACACCTCCTTTTGTCAGACGAGGTGCAGCCCGGACGCCAGGGCTTTGGGGGCGAATTCCAGTTTTCTGAAAATGTTTCCAGAAATCTTGATGTTTTGTCTATTTTAGAGCAATCCCCGTGCGGGTTTGGGGGACATCTGGGTTTGTGCCTGTCCCCAGCGTCGGCTTTTCCCCCTGTCCCCCAGCAGTCGGCTCTTCCCTGTCCCCCAGCAGTCGGCTCTTCCCTGTCCCCCAGCGTCGGTCTTCCCTGCCCCCCCAGCAGCGGCTTTTCCCTGTCCCCACGTCGGCTTTTCCCTGTCCCCAGCAGTGGCTCTTCCCGTCCCCCAGCAGCGGCTTTCCTGCCCCCCCGCAGTCGGTTTTCCCTGTCCCCAGCGTGGGCTCTTCCCTGTCCCCCAGCAGTCGGCTCTTCCCTGTCCCCCAGCAGTCGGCTCTTCCCTGTCCCCCAGCAGTCGGCTCTTCCCTGCCCCCCGCGTCGGTCCCCCCTGCCCCCCAGCAGTCGGCTTTCCTGTCCCCAGCAGTGGTCTTCCCCGTCCCCCAGCAGTCGGCTTTTCCTGTCCCCAGCGTGGGGTCTTCCGTCCCCCAGCAGTCGGCTCTTGCCTGTCCCCCAGCAGTCGGCTCTTGCCTGTCCCCCAGCAGTCGGCTCTTGCCTGTCCCCCAGCAGTCGGCCTCCCTGCCCCCCTGCGTGGTCTTGCCTGTCCCCCAGCAGTCGGCTCTTGCCGGTCCCCCAGCAGTCGGCTCTTGCCTGTCCCCCAGCAGTCGGCTCTTGCCTGTCCCCCAGCAGTCGGCTCTTGCCTGTCCCCCAGCAGTCGGCTCTTGCCTGTCCCCCAGCACTTGGTGGTGATTTTCAGGTGCCCGCTCTGGGGGGTGCAGGGCCGGCCGGGCTGCTGCCCGCTTGTCTGACATGTAAGGAGCTCAGACTGGAGAGGGAAGGCTGGACCAGAGCCCCTGACGTCTGACCCCGCCATGGCCCCCATAGGGAAAGGGCCGCCGCCAAAGTGCCCTGACCTTCCCGTGCTGCTTAAAACTCTTCCGGGTGCTGAAACCCCCAGAAAAGTTTTTAAAGTGGTTAAAAACAGGAGTGATTCCTCCTGAGCAGGGGTGCCCAAACCGGGCCCTCCATGTTGGGAAACTAAATCCCTCATGCTTTTGAAAATCTATAACCGGGGCCCATGATGGGATTTTTGTAGTTTCCCAACAGCTGGAGGGCCGCAGTTTGACACCCCTGCTCTAGAGCTTGGCCAGGGCATAAGGAACGCTTCTGCAGTTTTTCTATTGTAATTTGTAGGTCAATTCTGAGCTCTGCTTGCTTCTGGTGAATGGAAGCATCATCCCTTAAAGGGCGCCCCCATCTCTTTGGTGGCATGGTGATCGCCTCCGCCATCAGTGTGATGGGTGCAGGACCCACCTCTTGGACCCACACCCTTATGATGTACATGGCCCTATTAATAGGACTCGTGCACAGAACTAGGGTAAATCGGAGTATGGCAAACACACTGCTCCTAAGTAGGGAAAAGCCCTAAAAACGAATGAAGGTCCGAGACTTGGGGGGCCTTTCCCAAGTAGTGTGCCGCCCCTCAGACTTCATTTTTTAATATAGTAAAATTTTTTTAAATTTTTCAGGCATAACTAATATGTGCCAATAAAAATACACAGCATAAAGCCATTTTTCTCTCATTTTAACCCCTTTCCTCCACTCCCACCCCTCTCAAACCAAATTTTCGTCGTCTGTGTTTGGGGCCCCCCATTTAAAATATAATTTTGACCACATGGGAACTTCCATAGAACAGAAAGGAGGGTCGGTGGTCCCACCCCGGGACCCGCCCTACCTGGGAAAAGGCCCCCCAAGTGTGATGTCTGTGTCGGAAAAATCCATAGAACAGAATGAAGAGTATAGAGACTTGGGGGTAGAGGAGGGGCTTTCTTGAGATAAGTGGGACCTGCACCTATCTCTTTTTATATATTTAAAAAAAAAAGTAATTTTGTATTAATTGCATCAGGCATAACAACAACAATGTGCCGATACAATTTAAAAACATAAAGCCCTTTTTTTCAGTTTTAACCCTTTCCCACTTCCCCTTCCATGTACCTTCGTTTGGAACCCCCTTTAACCTCTTTTTTTCACATGTACTGGAAACTTCCATATAACAGAATGGAGAGTCAGGGGTCCCACCTCACCTGCACCCATCTTGGAAATTGGTCCCTGAAAGTGTGATAGGCTGTGCTCAGAACTCCCATAGAACAGAATGGAGGGTTGGGGGGTCCACCTCTGGGACCTGCACCGATCTTGGATATGGGCCCCATGCTCTGAACTCCCATAGAAAAGAATGGATAGTTATTGTGTACAAGTGTCACCCTATCTCAGTTCTGAGCTGACGCTCTCGGGGTCCTGTTCCGGAGATTAGTGCAGGGCTGTTGAGTCGGCAAGCCCAAAGCCCCGGAAATCCTCAATTTCCCAAACCCCCGACTCTGCCCCTATACACGGGCTGTTTTTAAAAAAGAAAAATTTCCTGTAGTAAAAGGTCCCCCTCCGGCTGTTTATCACCTTTGTTTCAATAATAAGTTTTTAGGAAAAAACAAGCACTGACAAGCAAAAGGGAACAAGTTTTGATCTTTTTTTGGACTTGTGGGGAAGGGTTTTAAAAGGAAAAAAATGTTTTTGTTCCAAGTCCCGTCTGCACCAAAATTGGGGGAAAGTGTTTTTGAAGAATGGGGTTCGATTTGGTCGATATGGTGACCCCCCCCCCAGAGGGCGGCGACCCGGCGGGGGGGGTGGGTTCACCCCCCCCCCCCTGAGGGCGGCGGCGGCTGCGGCGTCGGGTTAACCCCCCCCCCCCCAAAAGAGGGCGGGGGCCGGTGCGGCGCGGGTGGCCCCCCCCCCCCCCCAGGGGGCGGCCACCCCCTGCGGGTGGGTGAACCCCCCCCCCCCAGGGGCGGCGACCCGGCTGCCCCGGGTCGGGGACACCCCCCACCCCCCCCCGGGGGCCGCGGAACCCGGGTGCGGCGTGGGTGACCGCCCCCCCCCCCACCCCCCCCCCCCCCCCCCCAAGGGGCGGGGGCGGGTGCGGGTTGGGTGGCCCCCCCCCCCCCTGTGATTGGTGCGGCACATGTGATCCATGAACGTGATGTCATGAGGGAGGGACCCAGCGGTGCCGCTCAAATGAGGGAGATGGACGAGGTAGTATGGTATGGAGTTTTTTTTTTATTGTTATAAAGGCTTAGAAATTTGGAAAGCTTAAAGGGCCTTAAAATACGTCCGTGCCCCCTTGTTTAATTTGGTTTTTCAAAACTCCCCGGTCCCCTTTTCTATGAACGCCCTGCAATTTAGCGAGGGACACCAGTGCCGGCAATATTTGGTCTCGTGAGCTCGTGCTGAGTTTCATCCATGACCATATCCTGCTGGCTTTAGAGGCAGCTGCCTGACCTTGTGCTCTAAGGTGAGAGATTCCTTATTCTTTGATCTGCATTGGACGGGCTGACTGCTCAGCGTGCATATTAATGGGCAGAGCAGCCTGTGCATTGGGGATCCTCTCTATTAATATCATTGCGTTCTCACGTTGATCCTAATCTGAAAATTGGGGAGGGTTGGCGGGCCCCCCGGGGTGCGCTGCGCGTTTGCTTCTTTGTGGCGGACGTACAGTCTGTCGGAGCTTTTGCTGGGTAGATTTCCTGTAATGTACACATTCCCGTCTTTGTCACAGCCGGCTCCAAATTATACATTAATTTCCAAATAATGGAGACCAGCAGCTCCGGCTCCGCGCTCGGCGCTTGATTAAAGCACTGCCGGCGTTTCTGTGGAAGGCTGTCATTACAGCGCGGAAAAAGGGGCTCCCACCCGCCCGGGGTTTTTTCGCGTTTAAAAGGCTCTAGCGGGGGATGACTGCCAAAACCCCCCGGTAACGGCGCGCTGCGTCCTCGCCAGTAACTCCATTGCCATGACCTCTGAAATCTGTACCTGCTCTGTGACCTGCGCTCTCGCACCCGGCGCCGTCTGATACGAGGGGCCTGGAAAACGCCTTTCGTTTTGCAAAAATTTTGGGTTTTAAACGTAAGAGTGAAAGGTAAGCGCCCTTTTAAAAAGGATTTCCTAGTTTTTGGGGTTGGCGGTTCTAGGAATCGGATCGCCGCTGTGCCAAAAAAATGACTGCAGCCGTACTTGTGAGTCAGTTTCCTCCAAAATCGCGTTAAAAAAAAAAAAAAAAAAAAAAAAAAAAAAAAATGCAAAACCCCTGATTCCCCGAAAAAAAAGCTGTCGCTTCTATTTAAAAGGGGGGGGTTCACTACATTGATTTATCTCACCTAGTCCGTTTTCTTTGGTTTTACTTTTAATTCAGGGGTGTGTTTATGGCACTCTAGGTGCAGTAGAAAACCCGGTCGGGAACTATAGTGACCAGTGCTGGCAGCCCATCGGAGGATGGAAAGGTCTGTGCATAGCAACCGTGTGGCAGCCCATCAGGATAGATCAAAAAGGTCTGTGTTAGTGACCTGAGGAGGTGATTTCAGATACAAGGGGGATATTAGGAATAGGTTTTGGACATGGTAATGGAACATTGCAAAGTGACTTGTTTTTGCAGATTTTAAATAAAAAAAGCAGTGATCCCCGTGTGGACGACCCCTTTACGGGCGGTTCACATGGTGCAGTTTACAACTGCAGCAAAAAACATAAGCAAATAAAAACAAACACAAAAAAAAAAAAGTTCAGACATTTCATCGTCTTCCCTTAAAAAGGGGATTTTACTTTAAGTTGGGTTCAGACTAGCGTTCCTGGTCAGGTTTGGGCGGTTCTACAGCTTCAGGGTCCCACCCTTTTGGGCGGTGTGGGCGATTCTAAGCTTAGGCTCCCCCTTCCTGGTCAGGTGTGGGCAGTTTTACAGTTTGGGGGTCCCACTTCCTGGTCCGGTTTTGGGGGGGTTCTAAGCTTCAGGCTCCATTCCTGGTCGGTGTGGGCGGGTTTTACGCTTTAGGGTCCCCCTTCTGGTCAGGTGTGGGTGATTTTACGCTTTGGCTCCCATTCCTGGTTAGGCTGGGGTGATTTCTACGCTTCAGGTCCACTTCCGGTCAGGCGTGGGGATTTCTACCGTTTGGTCCCCCTTCCTGGTCAGGCTGTGGGTGATTTTACAGCTTCGGCTCCCCTTCCGGTCAGGCTTGGGGGGGATTTCTACAGCTTCGGGTCCATTCCTGGGGTTGGGTGATTTCTTCAGCTTCAGGTCCCCCCTTCTGGGCGGCTTTGGGTGGTTTCAGCAGGATTGGCGATAGCTCTGCTAGTTGAGCCTATTAGAGGGACATCACTGCAGGAAATTTATGATCTGTAGTGCACAAGGCTACAGAGCTGAGGCTTCAAACTTGTCATTAACTTAAGTCAACAATCTTCTGAGGTAGAGACTCAGCAGGGAGTATTCCAAATATATTGAGAAAGCAGCACTTCAAAAAAGTAATGCAAGTTTATCTACCCAACAGCCACAACGTTTCGCTTCTAAACCGAACCTTTCTCCAGCTCAGAAGGGAGTGACTCCTCATGGTCAGAGGAAGCTTCGAGCAATCAGATGGGGGAGGGGAAACAGGGGAGGTGGTTTTAAAAACCCCCCGAAAAAAAGCATCACTGTTCGGGTTTGATCATTTGGAAGATACAGCAGGTTACCTATCCTAGTTTTTTTTCAGATGGTTTCTTACGTTATTAATCGCCTCTGTTCTCCAGCCCCTGCTGTTCTGGTTTTGCATCACTTGGAAGATACGACAGGTTACCTATCCTAGTTACTTACAGATGGTTTCCTATGTTATTAATCGCCTCTGTTCTTCAGCCCCTGCTGTTCTGGCTTTGTATCACTTGGAAGATACAGCAGCTTGCCTATCCTGGTTGTCTATAGATTTTTTCCTAGGTTGCTGAACTCCTCTGCTGTCCAGCACCCTCCTGCTGAAAAGACACAGCTGCTAGAGCCCAGAGGTGGTCAGTGACATAGGACCAGTATAGATAACCTGCTGTATCTCTAAAGTGAAGCATTTGGTAAGAGGGTTTACTTGCCTTTGCCTTAAGTTAATGATACAGGGATAACACATAAGTGACTCTGTGGACCTTGGGATGGGGTGGGGTCTCTCTTTTTAGAAGATATTTAGGACCCCCCCCCCCCCCTACAGGGGGAGGGGGATCATGTTGGATTTCCATTTCAGAAAGCGGTTTCTCCTTTCCTCCACGCTCTCTCTGCTCAGGACTGGATGACGGCAGCAGCAGGCTCCCCGTGAATCACTGCGAGTCAGTTCCTAAACCGCTGCGCGTCTTGAAGTTCTTGGCTGAGCCCTCGAGCAGGAAATCCAGGATTCAATGACTTCCTCTCAGAGAGCTGCCTATGGAAGTGTTAGCGGTTAGTGCATCGGCTCCTGTTCAAAGCGGCGCGCACCCCAACGCTTACGAAACAAGGGCGGCCAAGTCCGCCTCGAAGAGGGAGCGAACAGGAGGCAGCATCACCCTGACCCCTGTATGCATCAGCATGTATGAAGATATACAAGGGGAGTCACATTATTATGACCAGCAGCTAATATCCAGAGTGACCACCGTGTGCAGCCCGGACAGCAGCCAGACGGACGGGGAGTGACTCCGTAGGTCCTGGCAGCTTGTCACAGGGATCTGGAGCCGACTGCATCCACAGCGGCTGGACGGGCCATAGAGCCAACACCACCATCCAGGGTTAGCAGAGGTGCAGTGACATCCGTCTGCTCCGGGGCCTAATACACAGTAGGGTTAGCAGAGGTGCAGGGACATCGTCTGCTCCGGGGCCCATACATCAGTAGGGTTAGCAGAGGTGCAGTGACATCCGTCTGCTCCGGGGCCCCATACACAGTAGGGTTAGCAGAGGTGCAGTGACATCGTCTGCTCCGGGGCCCCATACACAGTGGGTTAGCAGAGGTGCAGTGAATCCGTCTGCTCGGGGCCATACACAGTAGGGTTAGCTAGAGGTGCAGTGACATCGTCTGCTCCGGGGGCCCATACACAGTAGGGTTAGCAGAGGTGCAGTGACATCGTGTGCTCCGGGGCCCCATACACAGTAGGGTTAGCAGATGTGCAGTGAATCCGTCTGCTCCGGGGCCCATACACAGTAGGGTTAGCAGAGGTGCAGTGAATCCGTCTGCTCCGGGGCCCCATACACAGTAGGGTTAGCAGAGGTGCAGTGACATCCGTCTGCTCCGGTGCCCATACACAGTAGGGTTAGCAGAGATGCAGTGATATCCGTCTGCTCCGGGGCCCCATACACAGTAGGGTTAGCAGAGGTGCAGTGATGTCAGTCTGCTCCGGGGCCCCATTCACAGTAGGGTTAGCAGAGGTGCTTACATACACTTTTTTTTGTTTCCTTTACCTCCGGGTCGACTTCTCTCCGGGCCCCATACATTATTGAGGTTGTTTACCCTCCTTTTAACCTGTTCTTCTAGTTCTGCACCCTGTTGTCGCCTCTCCTGTCAGGCGTTATGGTCTCTGCACAGATCTCTTCGCCATATTCTTCCAATGCGTCTCGATCACTTTGCTTCAGTTCAAGGGGAAAATAGAAAATAACAGAATGCAAAAAAGTAACTAAAATTCCGAATTCTGACTCGGGCTATGAATATTTTTTCCCCCTCATTGGCCTGTGTGTGGCTCCAGCCCGGGATTAGCTCATTGCTCGGTGGCGTTTGTGTTGCCGTTCTTCCATCTTTTTAACCCCTTAAGGGGCCGTTCACACGGCAGTGGATAAATACCGGTCGGTTTGCCGGCCGGTATTTGTCCTGTTTTGCGCCCGTCCCCACGGCCGCGGGGGGGGACGGCTTATCTCCGCGATGAGCGGATAACAGCCCTCCCCCCTCCCATTGAGATGCACATCTTCCGTCCGGAAACCGGTCGGAAGATGGTGCATGTTCAATGTTTTGTCGCCGGTCCACCGGCGACAAAACCGCCGGGCGGAAAACCCGTGCCGTGGGGACATGCCCTAACTCTCAAGCCTGAAATTAATGACCAGAACATTTTTTTTTTTTCAGTTTTCACCTCGTGTGTCAACAGTTGTAACTTTATTTTTTCAATGACACAGTTGGATGAGGCCTCATTTTGTTCGAGACACGTTGTACTTTATGGGGGAATAGTTTAAGAAAAAAAAAAAAAAACCAAAACAATTTTTTTTTTTTTACTTTTTTTTTTACACCGTTCACATTTCAAACGTAATAAAGTGTTAGTTTAATTCTGCAGGTTATTACGGTCGTGTGAATACCTAATATGTGCAGGTCTTTTTGTGTGTGTAATTTATGCACAATTATTTTTTCTTTTATTCTTTTTTTTTTTTTTTTTTTTTTTTTTTTTTTTTCTTTGAATCCCATGCAGGGAGAACTGTTTTTTACATTTTTTTTTTTTAAACTTTTTATATTCATATATGCTAATACATTATAATCTGTGTCAGTCTGACACAGGCAGTGTTCAGGACGGCACACAGTGCATCCTGATCACTGGCTTGTTACACAGATGGCCCTGGGGCTACTCTAGGTCTCCAGGGCTGACCGTTCAGTCGTTCCCCGGGCTCTGTCGGGTCACCGGGTGTTCCGATCACCCGACAGAGCCTGGAAACCCTTTGATTGCGCTGCGGTGATGAACAGCGGCAATCAAAGGTTGAAAGAACCAGGGAGAGGAGGTTTTCCCCGGTGCTCGTAGAAGATGCTCTAGGATCCGGGCTGTGTAGTACGGCCCCGATACCAGCGCAGTTGCGGCGTTTTGCGCCGCAAACCCCAAAGTCTACAGCGACGGCAAAAGACATCGCTGTAGACGAACGACCCGCACCGACTGACGCCAAATGTCGGTGGGCGGTCGTTATGGGTTAATGAATGTAATTACGGTAACGTGCGCCGCGGCGGATTGGACGGGGGACGCCACAGAAGTCGAACGCCTTTGTTGTTGATTGGGGGGTGGGGAGGATTAAGTATTCCACAATCAAGCAGAATTTGTAAGCGCGCCGGCGCTAATGTTGCATCTTTTGTGCCTTGGGTGGGAATAATGAGCCGTCTTCAATCCGGAGACAATTTGAATACTGAGAAGCCGCCTCGTTGGGAAATCGTTTGTTTGCGACGTGATTAGATGGAGAAATTAGTGAGAAGAATGCGGTGAATGCCTTTCATGCGCCGACCCTCTGATCGGCTTTAATTGAATGTGGACAATTTTGGGCTTTTTGTTGATAAACAGCTGCATTTCTTAAATAGCGAGCGCTGAGGACGCGTTTCACGCACACCCGGCTGACAGGTTGAGTTAATGAGTGTAAAATACCCAACTTGTCAAATATCTGCCATTGATTCTATGGAAATTTAGAAGGTTCTGCTGATTCTTCGACAGCAGGGTATTGGGTAGCTACCGTCCCCACCAGAGCTGTGCAGCCAAAACTCAGACGACTCCATTTCCCTGACTCCCAACCCCCTCATACATGGCGCATGTTTAAGTGATAAGTTTACTGTAGTAAAATAGTAACATCAGGCTTTTATCACCTTATGATACAATAAGCAAGCTATTTTCGTAGAACAGACACTGACAAGCAAAAGGGTAACAAAGTTTAGAACTTTTCACTTTAAGGCTCCGTATCTCACCACCCGCTTCAGCTTTGTACATCATTTTATAGACAATCATCCTGACTATCTTATACATCAATTTGACTTGCAAGTATTTAGCATCTGCTTAGTTCTGCAGATTCTTTCCTGTAACTCCATTGTTACTGTTTTGAGCTCCTAAAAATCAAAATGTAATTGATTTTTGTTAGCATTGGTAAATCCACCTTTGGTTTTCAAATACTGCCTGATCCCCCCTTCTCTCTGATCAGATTTAAGCAGTTTATTCAACATACTGATCCAGGTCTCTCCTAGTTCCCAAGTTGTCGACTGACCTGGGTGTGAATACAGCTTTGTCTTTCACACCCCCAACAAGTTGGATTGGGTTGAGGTCTGGCTGAGACCGATACACAATTCTACCTCATTGTCATTGACTCTTCCCTTCCAACCTTGGTTGTCTCTCCAGGTCGTTGTTGACTGACACTATTCGTCCCTTCATCCCTAGTCTCGATGTATGAAGTTTGACTCACTCTCGTAGGACACACCATACAGCCGCTTCACCCCATCCTGGTCATATACCATCTATTCTACCTCCAATTCATCTCTTCTTCCCATCCCCCAGACCCCACCTCTCGACTCCGTTCCCCACTCCCACCCCCCTTCATCTCTCCTTGCCCTCTCCCTCTACACCCCCCCGACCGTCATTCTTTCACTCTCCTCCGTTCGCCCTTTGGTTCTTCCCTTTCCCCCATCACAGCCCTGTCTATTGACTTTCATCTCTCGCTCCGTTCGCCCCTTCTCCCTTGGTTCTTCCCATTCACCCCATCAGAGCCCGGTCTATTGACTTTCATCTATCGCTCCGTTCCCCTTCTCCTTGGTTCTTCCCATTCCCCCCATCAGAGCCCGGTCTATTGACTTTCATCTCTCGCTCCGTTCGCCTCTTCTCCCTTGGTTCTTCCCATTCCCCCCATCAGAGCCCGGTCTATTGACTTTCATCTTATTGCTCCAAATTCCCCGTTTCCAATCTTCCATTTTTCATATTTTTCTGTAGAGGCTGCGGGGGGGCCCTGGTTGGCCCGGAGGCTGCGGGGGGGCCCTGGTTGGCCCGGAGGCTGCGGGGGGGGCCCTGGTTGGCCCGGAGGCTGCGGGGGGGGGCACTGGTTGCCCGAGGCTGCGGGGGGGGGGGCCCCTGGTTGGCCCGGAGGCTGCGGGGGGGGGCGCTGGTTGGCCCGGCGGCTGCGGGGGCCCTGGGTGGGGGGCGGCTCTGTATAATGTGGAGACTAAAATGACGATATTCAGATAAATTTACAGTTAAATTTTTCTGCTTAAAAAGCCGACGAAAACCCAGTGCAGTGGAGACGGGACCCACTGTGCATTTGGCCTTCAAAGGGCTTCTCCACAGTTCATGTCCTATCTGCAGATTGTAGAGGATAATTGTGATGTCGTGGGGACCCCCCCGCTGATCCGTAGCACAGGTGGCCCTGGTCTGGGGCTGGAGGGGGTTGCATGGGACACCTGAAGGCTTTAGGGACTATTTGTCGAGGTGACACCTTCCTGAGCTTTGGTCACGTCCATTGACCCCATTGGGGCGTCATGTGTGTTCCTATAGGTCCTCTCTGTGCGTCAGGCTCTTCTGTTCGGCGCATTCCATAATATAAACTGCAGCTTCGTCACTTAATGCAGCCATTGTCGATCTCTGGAGAAGCACTTTACAGAGGACATAGGAGCTTTCAGCCGTGGATTATAGTGTTACAGATAAATGACACAATGGAGCTGGTGCACAATGCATCCATATAATGTACTTCAGCGCACGCATCTGGAGGCGCCACCGGGCAGCGGCAATTGGCCTCCAGCGAGAGGGGCATCGAAACAGAAATGTTCATAATCAAGACTAAAGCGCTTGTGAGGGTTGACCTTACGATCGACACATAGACAGCGAGTCACATTATTATGACCGCCAGTGGTGTGCAGCCCGGGCAGCAGCTAGACTTGCGGTGAGTTAGCCGACTGCATCCCACAGCTGCTGGTGGGTCCGTTGACCCAATGACTTCTATAGGAGAGTGCTGTGGGCATGCTCTATGACCTGGGAAGAAGTCATTGTGCAGGGAGGGGGAGCTGTGACATCTGCTATTGTGACTGGTGGATCCTGTGTCCTCTATACACATTGGTGTCACCTGTCAGTGTAATCTGCCTGTGCTGAGAATGAGGAGACTGCAGAGAAGTGACTTCTAAAGAACAGGAGGTGTGACGCTCTTATTAGACCTAGTGGCCAAAGTGAGAACTGCAGGATTTTTTTCAAAAATGATATAAAAAAAATGTACAAGTCAAAATGTCTTGAAAAACAGGTCATTTTCTTTTGACACTTCCCCTTTAACTCTCTCTAGTCTCCTAGCCGTGTCATCTTGTAATCTATTTCGACCCCCTACCCTCCCTCAACCACCTAAAATTTTCGGCTGCACTACACCTGCTGACAACTCTTCCTGCCTCTTGCACTATTCTTGGATTAACCTTGTGCTCAGGACGTTGTATAGATCCAGGTTCTCCTGCGGATCGATGCTCCCGTCGTGCACTGGTCAATGTGAACGTAGGGGGGAGACGTTCTGTATATCCCCATGGCGGGCGCTCGGGCAGGCGGGTTTTTCGGGAGGTCCTTCTGGGCAGAGAGGCGAGTTTTCCAGCCCTGTTCTCCCTTCTTGCTGGTTTTTATGACAGTGTTGGATTTTTTGACATGTCCTAAGATACTATCGTCCAGGGAGAGGGGGTCAGACAGCTGTGACCTCCACCTGTGTCCGGAATTAATGGGTGAAGTTATCCAGGGATTTCCAATTCTCATGTGTGGTGACCTCTCCATTGAAGTCCAGGGGACTAGGGTTAACTAACAAATGAAGCTGCTCATAGACTTTGGCTGTATCACAGAAGATAAGGCTGTTGCGTTTTCCGAAATTGTCATTATGCTCCCCTGTACTGGGAACTCCCATAGAGGAGAATGGAGAACACAGCTCTCCCCTGTACTGGGAACTCCCATAGAACAGAATGGAGAACACAGCGCTCCCCTGTACTGGGAACTCCCATAGAGGAGACTGGAGAACACAGCGCTCCCTGTACTGGGAACTCCCATAGAGTAGAATGGAGAACACAGTGCTCCCCTGTACTGGGAACTCCATAGAACAGAATGGAGAACACAGCGCTCCCCTGTACTGGGAACTCCTAGAATGGAGAACACAGTGCTCCCCTGTACTGGGAACTCCCATAGAGGAGAATGGAGAACACAGTGCTCCCCTGTACTGGGAACTCCCATAGAGGAGAATGGAGAACACAGTGCTCCCCTGTACTGGGAACTCCCATAGAGGAGAATGGAGAACACAGCGCTCCCCTGTACTGGGAACTCCCATAGAGGAGAATGGAGAACACAGTGCTCCCCTGTACTGGGAACTCCCATAGAGGAGAAAGGAGAACACAGCGCTCCCCTGTACTGGGAACTCCCATAGAGGAGAATGGAGAACACAGTGCTCCCCTGTACTGGGAACTCCCATAGAGGAGAATGGAGAACACAGTGCTCCCCTGTACTGGGAACTCCCATAGAGGAGAATGGAGAACACATCGCTGCCCTGTACCGGGATCTCCCATATAACAGAATGGAGAGAACACAGCGCACCCCTGTACTGGGAACTCCATTAGAACAGAATGGAGAGAACACAGCGCTCCCCTGTACTGGGAACTCCCATAGAACAGAATGGAGAGAACACAGCGCTCCCTTGTACTGGGAACTCCCATAGAACAGAATGGAGAACACAGCGCTCCCCTGTACTGGGAACTCCCATAGAACAGAATGGAGAACACAGTGCTCCCCTGTACTGGGAACTCCCATAGAACAGAATGGAGGACACAGCACTCCCCTGTACTGGGAACTCCCATAGAGGAGAATGGGGAGTCTTGTGGAAGCCTGGCCTGATCTCCATTCTGAGGCCACCTTTTTGGCGACTTTTCCCCAGATAACCATAGAATGCAGTCCGCTCCCCCAACTCAATATGGAGCACGGTGAGGAAGAAGCCAGCTCCTCCGATGAGGTAAACGGCGCGCCAGCTTCTTGTCCCAACAGGAAAATGTATTCTTTATTAGGAAATCCACATAAATATTAACCTCCGTACACGACCGGCCTTCAGATGTGATGTGCGTGATGGTGTCAGTGCAGCTGACGCGTTTCGGATGAATCCTTAGAGCAGGCATCCTCAAACGGCGCCCCCCAGCTGTTGGAAAACCGCAACTCCTATCATTCCCACTGTTAAAGAGTATATAAATGCATGATGGGAGTTGTAGTTTCCCAACAGCTGGAGGGCTGCAGTTCCACCTCTGGGACCTACATCTACAGACTTTGATCCTCTTGCTGTACTATAAGGGTGCAGGGACTCCCCCTTTAAGGTGTTTATTATACATAGGCTTCCCCTGGTCGCCCGTGGCTGGGGGGACGTGCGGTGCGCCCTTTATACAGTGAGTATATGTGATTTATGGCCGCATCTGATCGCCTGTAGGTTACATCATGTTTTGGGGAGGCTCCTCAATGGCTCCCACGTCCTATTGTTCCCCGGCCTCCCCCTCCGAGGTCAGCTCGTCCGCCGTGATGTTTGTGATCGCGCGTCGGGAAAGGAGAGGAAATCCAGCAGCGCCGAGCGGCTCCGGATCCGATTTCTACACAGTTTATGTTTAAAGTGCAAGAGAAACAAGAGGGGCTGGAGCGGAGGACGTCTGCGGAGCTTGGCTCGGCACCAGGGTGACCTCACTGGTGTGTGATGGGAGGACGCGCGCTCCACCGGCGGCCATGCTGGCCAGGAGCTGCTGGGACTGAGGGGAGGCTCTATGGGCCGCTCTCTGGAGCCCTCGCAGGGGGTTTTCGTATGAAGCGTCCTCCACCTTCTGCTTGGAGTTCGTTCACATGACGAGTTCTAATGGAATTCTCCCTGGGATTCCGTCTTCCGATCCTCGTTTAATCCTGTTCACTTGAGCGGCTGTAGTTTTTGCATTGTGAACGACGGTGCGGATTCTCCACTCTGAAGATTTTAAATCTATGGTGCGGATAAAAAAAAGAGAGAAAAATTAATAGTCCTGCTAAAATAAAATCTGTGGAGAATCTGCTATAAGAATAAACTGGAGTGACGCGGACTCACCTGAGGGCAAACATTATGCAAACGTTATGCATTGGACCATCGCTGCCGATTGGTATAGCGTTGTCTTCTCTGAGTCATGTTTTCTGCTTCAGGGAATGGAGGAACGTTGGCGTGTCAGGGGGAAAAAAACCAGGAACAAACACGCTGCAACCATTGCTGGAAGAACACAAGCTCTTGGTGGCAGTGTTATAATCTGGTTATGTTTAGCCCATTCTCTGGGCCACTCATCCATGTGGAAGGCATTCTCACCTGATTTGGGTCCCTTCTTGCAGATCACATACACCCATAAAGGCTGAATGTCTCCCCTGATGGGAACTTACCGCAAGACAATGCGACATGTCACACAGCTAAAAATGTCTGACATTGGTTGGAATAGCAGAACCAAGACCTCCCTTGGCCCCTTCCCAGCCCAAAACTTTTGGGGCCCCTGGATGGTGGTGTTGGCTCTATTGCCCCTCCAGCAGCTGTGGGGCCCCGGAAGGTGGTGTGGGCAAGTACTTCATGGCTCCTATCCCAGTCCAGAGCTTGTTTGGGGCCCCTGGATGGTGGTGTTGGCTCTATGGCCCCTCCAGCAGCTGTGGGGCCCCTGGATGGTGGTGTGTGCTCTATGGACCCTCCAGCAGCTGTGGGGCCCCTGGATTTTGGCGTTGGCTCTATGGACCCTCCAGGAGCTGTGGGGCCCCCGGATGATGGTGTTGGCTTTATGGACCCTCCAGCAGCTGTGGGGCCCCTCCCTGGATGGTGGTGTTGGCTCTATGGACCTCCAGCAGCTGTGGGGCCCTGGATAGTGGTGTTGGCTCTATGGACCCTCCACCAGGTGTAGGAGTCCCTGGATGGTGGTGTTGGCTCTATGGACCCTCCGGCAGCTGTGGGGCCCCTGGATGGTGGTGTTGGCTCTATGGACCCTCCGGCAGCTGTTGGCTCTAGATACCTGCGACCTACCAGGACCTTATGGAGTCACTCCGCACCCGTCTAGCTTGTGTCCGGGCTGCACACAGCGGTTACTCAGGATATTATGCTGGTCATAATAATGTGACTGCACTGAGTGTTTCTTCCCTTTCGTTAGTCTCTGCTGCTTATTAGCGCTGATAATTGTGAAGTATCTATTTCCATCTACATAAAGCCCCCGCGCTCCCATCGCCGCGGTTTACGTGTTATTCTGCGCAGTCTCCTGTGGGTGCAGCCGGTACCGGAGCTGACACAGGAGGCGACGGCCGCACTTAGATGTGTATGGAATCAAGGTGCGAGCGCTGCGACCAGGCGGTGGTAATGGCTCCTCTCATGTGAGTACGCGGTCGCCTCTTCAGAGATCCATAGAAAGCCGCCGGCCCGTGCAGCTGCGCTCATGTATTATGCATCCGGGCACTTTGAAGTTTGCGTTACCTTTTTATTCAGGTCCAACTTCAAAGCTCCCCCGTCCATACATCGCCCGACACAAGACCGGAAAATCACTCCCCAAAGGTAACGCGGGAGGAATCAATGGAGAGGGATGAATTATTCAGAAAGGTTAAACGGAAGGTAGGGCAGAGCCGCGTGAGACTGGGCTGCCCAATGTGGGTGATCAAGACCTTCTCGAAGGGATCGGGGAGTCGAAAATGGGGCTTAGACCATGGATGTGACCGCTGATTAGCTACTGGGGGAACAGAGGACGTGGTCGGGCAAAGGACTGGCCCAAAGAAGAGTAGGGGAACCTCCACAGAGCTCCTGGGTATGGCCTGAGCTACTTCTCGGGAAGAAAGAGGTGGAGAGCAAGTGGGTGAGGGTGGGCCCCAAGAAACACACTCCACTGTTGGGCCCCAACTGTCAACTCCACTGGTGGCCCCAAGAATCATTGACATTATATGCAGTCATGTACAGTAGCTTTAGGGTGGGCCCCCGGAGCGCGAGCGCCACGGGTGGGCCCCCAAACGTCATTTAACATCACATGCAGTCATGTCCAGTAGCTGTAGACTGGTCCCCCCCCCAAGAGTCCGCTCTACGGGTGGCCCCCACCCCTTAAGTGTCACGTACATTATAGGCAGTCATGTACAGTAGGTATAGGATGGGGCTCTGGCACCACAGCCCAACACTGATTGGGGTCATACCCAAGTCCTGAACCTAGAAGTCCCTTTGATGCGTAGGAGGACGTCTGTTATATAAAGGAGTGGATGGGGCCGCGGTGCAGAATCTTCATCCGCTTTGAGCTTTGCCTCTGGGAATTGGAGTATAAAGCTTTTGTATGAGCCGTGGTTGTGCAACAAGTGAGTCACGGGGCGTCTGTGGCGCTGCGGATTGGACGCCGGATATTTGAACTCTAGGTGATTCGTCTTAAAAGAAGATAAACAGGACCCGGAGCTTAAATCTCAGGAACAACAATCGGGCTGTCGTGCAATGCTTGTGCTTTTTAAAGGTCAGCGCTTAAAGGGGTATTCCCACCTGTAGGCAAATGTGAATAAAGATTATTACCAAATACATTGCTGTTCTAATTGTGCTTCCTTAGGTTAATGACCACCTCTCTGCTCTAGCAGTGGTCGGGCCGGTGACCTCCTCTCTCTGCTCTAGCAGTGGTCGGGCCGGTGACCTCCTCTCTCTGCTCTAGCAGTGGTCGGGCCGGTGACCTCCTCTCTCTGCTCTAGCAGTGGCCGGGCCGGTGACCTCCACTCTCTCTGCTCTAGCGGTGGTTGGGCCGGTGACCTCTAACTGATCTAGCAGAGGTCGGGCCGGTGACCTCCTCACTCTGCTCTAGCGGTGGTCGGGCCGGTGTCCCCCTCTCTCTGCTCTAGCGGTGGTCGGGGCGGTTCCCCTCTCTCTCTGCTCTAGCTGGTGTGGGGAGGGTGATCTCCTCTCTCTGCTCTAGCGGTGGTCGGGCCGGTGACCACCTCTCTCTCTGCTCTAGCAGTGGTCGGGCCGGTGACCTCCTCTCTCTGCTCTAGCAGTGGTCGGGCCGGTTGACCTCCTCTCTCCTGCTCTAGCAGTGGTCGGGCAGGTGACCTCCTCTCTCTGCTCTAGCAGTGGTCGGGCTGGTGACCTCCTCTCTCTGCTCTAGCAGTGGTCGGGCTGGTGACCTCCTCTCTCTGCTCTAGCAGTGGTCGGCACGGTGACCAACTCTCTCTGCACTATAAGTGGTCGGGCCGGTGACTCCTCCTCTCTCTGCTCAGCAGTGGTCGGGCCGGTGACCTCCTCTCTCTGCTCCAGCAGTGGTCGGGCACGGTGTACCTCCTCTCTCTGCTCCAGCAGTGGTCGGGCCATTGACCTCCTCTCTATGCCCTAGCAGTGGTCGGGCCGCTGACCTCCTCTCTCTGCTCCAGCAGTGGTCGGGCCGGTGACCTCCTCTCTCTGCTCTAGCAGTGGTCGGGCCGGTGACCTCCTCTCTCTGCTCTAGCAGTGGTCGGGCCGGTGACCGCCTCTCTCTGCTCTAGCAGTGGTCGGGCCGGTGACCTCCTCTCTCTTCTCTCGCAGTGGTCGGGCCCGTGACCTCCTCGCTCTGGTCGAGCCGTGGTCGGTCCGGTGACCACCACTCTCTAGCAGTGGTCGGGCCGGTGACTCCTCCTCTCTCCTCGAGCAGTGGTCGGGCTGGTGACCTACTCTCTCTCTCTGCTCTAGCAGTGGTCGGGCTGGTGACCTCCTCTCTCTGCTCCAGCAGTGGTCGGGCCGGTGACCTCCTCTCTCTGCTCTAGCAGTGGTCGGGCCGGTGACCTCTCTCTGATCCTATCTTTCTATTGAGAAAAATGTTAACCTTTTATCATTTCTGACCTGGTAGCAGCCTTGTGCCATCTTGTTAAATCTGCAGAGCACATATCTGTATTTTCTTCAAAGATAAGTCACATTTATAGTCAGACATTCTGCAGTGTAATTGTTGGTCACAACCTCTCCATCAAAGTTCCTGCCACAGGCTCAGCTAGGAATAGGGTCTAGCAGAGCTGAAGTGTCAGTCACTGCTGTAGGACCGCCCACAGCCTGAACAGGAAGTGGGAGCCCGAAGCTGTAGAACCGCCCACAGCCTGAATGGAAAGTGGCAGCCTGAAGTTGTAGAACCACCCACAGCCTGAACAGGATGAGGGAACTTGAAGCTGTAGAACTGCCCACAGCCTGAACAGGTAATGGGACACTGAAGAGGTTGTGAAGGGTGAAAACAGACAGATGGAACAACCCCTTTAAAGAGATCCTGTGGCTTCTCCTGACTTTTCTGGTTTAGTAAATCCTTGTGTTCCCTTTGGAATAATAATCCTGCAGCATCTTCTCTGTTGTGCTGTTCCTCTGTTCTTTCTCCTCAAAATGTATGACTGTATCTGTCAGTTGGATGTTACCCATCGGGGGTGTGTCCTGCATAGTCGGCCATTGTCCAATCAGTGCTGGCAGTTAAAGGGGTTGTCTCACTACATTGATTCATCTCACCTCAGTCCTGTTTTCTTGGTTTCACTTGAAATTCAGGGGAGTGTTTACTGGCTTCTACTAGGCTGCAGTAAAGCCAGGTCTGTAGCTATAGCAACCAGTGCTGGCAGCCTATCAGGATAGATCAAACAGGTATCGACCTGAGGAGCTGATGCAGCCCATACAAGAGGGGAGATCTAGGAATATTTAGGACACTGTTAATGGACATATATTGCAAAGTGACTTGTTTTTGCAAGATCTTTAACATAAAAAGCAGCGATCCCTGTAGTGAGACGACCCCTTTAAGAGGTCAGCGGCATCGTTGAGTAATCCCATGAGAGAGAGCAGAGACATATGGTCGGTAACCTAGAGAAACTTGTGTACACTAGCAGCAGATGAAATCTTCTTCTTTCTCTCCTGAACAAAGCAAAATCGTAACAGCAATGTATTTGGTAATAGTCTTCATTTTCCTTCTCCTATATGATGAAAGCCAATTTTTGTGGTGAGGAACCCCCCTTAACTTTGATTTGTAACATGGGTGAATTTTGGGTTAGTTACAATTCTACTTTAAAAAACATAAAAATAAATAAATGGTCTTTTTCTATATTTCTGTTTGCATTTGAGGAATGTCGTAACTCGCGGTGGGAGCCCGAACTGATCTGTCCGCGTATCACGGTAGCTTTTTTGGTAGGTACCGTATTCTACTGCTATCCTGGTATGTGACTCCCTCTGCCCTCCCCGTAGCGGCTCCTCTGCTGCTGCTTGTTTTGCTATAAAGGAATATTGTGCAACATGATGTTCCTGAAAGGGCCTCCGCCATGTTTCCCCGTGGAGCTCTGCGCGCCTCCCCGCTGGGGCTTATAATAACCTGATGTGAAGTTAATGCAGCTCTCAGCCGGAGACTGCTCCGTGGGTCCAGGGATCCACAGTGATGACTACAGTGCAGGTCTCCGGTTCATTTGGTGGAGATGACGGGGACGCTATGACGTCTGCCGCTTGTAGTCGGCCATTACTTTCACCGGAGCTCGGAGGAGCCTTGGCTCTTGCAGGCAGCCGTCCGTTCCTTGCTTCCCAAAAGCCGCCCGTCTCGGGGGTAGTTAGGGATTAGTCTTGCGCTTAACTGACCCCAGAGATGGGCTTTGGCCTGATCTGATCCTGATCTGATGGATTTTGGTGCTGGTCTTGTCATGCTTTTGCTGTGGATTTTGTTACTTATCTAGTCGTTTGGTTTGCTGTAGTTTTTGGTTTGGATCTTGTCGTGGGTTTGCTGTGGATTTTGGTGCAGATTTTGCTGTGGCTTTTTATGTATTTGCTGCAAATTTTAGTACAAATCTAATCAGGGATTTGTTTTGGATTTTGGTGCAGATTTTTAATGGGTTTGTTGTGGATTTTGGCAGTGATCGTTTCATGTATTTATCGTGGATTTTTGTGCTCATCTTCTGGATTTTCTGCAGGTTTTGACCCAGATCTTTGTTGTGGATTTTGGTACAGGTTTGTCATAGATTATGGAGCAGATCTTTCCATGGATTTGTTCCTGATTTTGGTGCAGATCTTTCCATGGATTTGTTGCGGGCTTTGATTTACAGTTTTCCATAGATTTGTTGTGGATTTTGGTACAGGTTTGTCAGTTTGGTGCACAGCTTTCCATGGATTTGCTGTGGATTTTGGTGCACATATTTCCGTAGGTTTGCTGCTGATTTTGCCACAGTTTTTTCATGCATTTATTGAAGATTTGCCAACAGATTTTTTTTTTTTTTCATGGATTTGCTAAGGATTTTGCTGCACATCTTTCCATGGATTTGCTGCTGATTTTGGCACAGATTTTTCATGAATTTGTTGTAGATTTTGTCATGGACCTTTTTAATGGATTTGTTGCGGATTTTGGCACTGTTCTTTTCAGGAGTTTGTCGTAGATTTTGGTGCACCTATTTCCATGCATTTGCTGTGGATTTTGGCGCACTACTTTCAGTGGCTTTGATGCGGATGTTGCCGCAAATATTTTCCTGGATTTGTTGCAGATTTTTGTGCACATCTCTCCGTGGATTTACTGCTGATTTTGACAGTTTTTTTTTTTTTATGCATTTATTGTAGATTTTGCCATATATTTTTTACATGCATTTGCTGAGTATTTTGGCACAGTTTTTTTCATGTATTTGTTGTAGATTTTGTCATGGATCTTTTCATGGATGTGTTGCAGATCTTGGCACTGATCTCTTCAGGAGTTTGTCGGGGATTTTGGAGCAGATCTTTCCATTGGTGCAGATTTCGTCCATGATCTTTTCATGGATTTGTTGTGGATTTTTATGCCTTGATTTCAGTGTGTTCTAGGTGTGAACATGTTGCATTCACCCAGGCGGTCTCTGTTTTTTGGCTGCAGACCCCGCGCACCGTGAAGCAGCGACTTCGCCTTTTCTTCCGACACAGTAGGTGGAAATTATGCAGCGTCTCCCATCAGGAAGGGGTTAAAGGGGTTGGTGCACAGGCCCTGCTGCTTAGGATCCAGCCTGAGCAAACAGCGGCTGGCGGTGAAGTGTGAGGAGGGCGTGCGTGTTGCTTCTGGCCAACTACCTGGAGGATTAAACTTGATTTTCAAGTTGGTCTTGAAAAACTCTCTCATAGCAGAGATGACAAGCATTCCACACGGCGCTCTAGGTCGGGGCAGCCAAGTTGGCCTCCAAGTTGGGGAACGCGTGTATTTTGCTTCCCGCCTCTTCACGTAACCCTGACACACACGTGAACCTCAGCCGGGAGAGCGCAAAAAAAGTGACACCTCCCAAGTCATGGTTACTCCGACGAGCGCTGCTCTGTATCAAACCGTAGAGGAAAAAAAAACCTTTGATAGCGGAGGAAAGCTGGGTCTCATGGCCATTCCCATCGCACATGCTTATTGTAGTCGGAGGGCGCTCGAGAGGACGCCGAACGCGCCCACTGCTGCTTTTTAAAAGATGTGACCAGCTCCTTGGAGTATTCCCCAAAGTCTTCAGGGACATTGATGACCTCAAGGCCGGAGGGTCAGATCCGGGCCACCACCCCCCAAGACACGGCAAGATCCAGACACAGGAGGACTGGATCTACACAATCTGGGGCGGGCGCCATCTTGGACTCGGAGCTTTGGGGGAGTTGGGATTTCCTAGTGATTGGATTATAGGACTCTAGGGATGTAAACCACTACACCACCAGGTGGGGGCCGGATGCTGGGAAGTCAAACTCCAAAAGGGAGCCCAACTGGCATTGCACGTTTTAACCACTTCGGAGGAGAGTATAGATAGCTGGTGCTTAGGGCCCGAAGGGGGAGCTGGAGGTTGGGGGGGGAATGGGAGCTGTTGGTGGAAATGGCTGTTGGGGAAGGGGACATTGTCGGTGGGGATGGTGGTTGGGGGGGGCATATGTTGGAGGAGTGTGTCGGAAGGGCAGATGTTGAGGAGGAGCATGTCGGGGGAATGGCTGTTGAGGAGCGCATGGGGGGGGCGGCTGAGGGGGAGCGCGTCGGAGGGGACCGGCTGTTGAGGAGGAGCGCGTCGACGGGGAGCGGCTGGTGAGGAGGAGCGCGTCGGCGGGGAGCGGCTGTTGAGGAGGAGCGCGTCGGCGGGGAGCGGCTGTTGAGGAGGAGCGCGTCGGAGGGGACGGCTTGTTGTAGGAGGAGCGCGTCGGAGGGGGGACGGCTGTTGAGGAGGAGCGCGTCGGAGGGGGACGGCTGTTGAGGAGGAGCGCGTCGGAGGGGGACGGCTGTTGAGGAGGAGCGCGTCGGAGGGACGGCTGATGAGGAGGAGGAGAGGAGCGGCTGATGAGGAGGAGGAGAGGAGCGGCTGATGAGGAGGAGGAGGAGGAGAGGAGCGGCTGATGAGGAGGAGCGCGGTCGTGCGGGGAACGGCTGTTATGAGAGGTTTAGGCGCGGTCCGGGGAAACGCGTTAGGAGTAGCGCGTCGGCAGGGGAACGGTGGGGGAGGAGCGCGTCGGGGGGGACGGTTGTTGGGGGGAGCGCGGGGGGGGGGACGGCTGTTGGGGAGGAGCGCGTCGGAGGGGGACGGCTGTTGGGGAGGAGCGCGTCGGAGGGGGACGGCTGTTGAGGAGGAGCGCGTGGCGGGGGGGGGAGGGGTATAAGAGGCTGTTGGGGGCCACCAGGCTGTTAAAAAACAATAACAAAAATTTATAGGTTTTAGTGGAGTCCATGATTGGTTTTTAAAAAATCAAGGCCCCAGGGTCAGTTCTTCCCACTCCCTTTTTCATGTGACCCACCACAGGCAGCTCCGGTGGGCACCTCCACAGCTGACAGCCCTACCTGGGCATCCTACAGTCCTATGTGGACATAAGGCTGATGTGCCCCTTTGTTGAAAAGAGTTTGAACCCCCCTCCTGCACTAAAGTAAGAGCGCCAGCTAAGCCTCCATGTTGGTGACTGCCGGTCGCGTCCTGTATTTCGGGTGACGTTGCCGCGCTGCGCCCCTCTTCTATGCAGTCTGTGTAGGTGGCTTCCTGTTCATGCACCAGGAGCTTTGTTTTTGTGTCGTGCACTCGGGGCCGGGCCCTGGCGCGGTTTCAGGATCCACCGGTGAATCATCCCTCTGAGGACGGGACTCAACCAAAAATGTGCTCGTTTTTTCACACACATTAAAATCTCCGTTGTACACTTGCTGAGTGGCCCGACATCTGCAGAACATAAGCCGCCGCGCTGCGCGGTGCAGACATTCCACACGTGCTGGACACTTGCTGGTTGCATGCGAGGTTTGTTTTCCAGTAGGTAATAACCAGAAATACAAGGAAGAGGTTTTGCAGGTTGGTTAAATCGCTTTTATGTAATGTACACAGCAGAGTCACCATATTCTAAGCAGCATCATCATCCGGTTGCATGCGGTGCGGCATCATCATCCGGCTCCGCAGGGGATTGGTTACAATAAAGCGCTCATCAGTGTGTGATGGAGACAAAGGACCGCACTTCTTTGCCTTTCTGTGCCTCTTCCAGTCTCTGTATCTCTGATACAACCTGCTGATGACCTTCTGCGACACTCTAAGCTCAGTGGCCACTCCCGTCCGAGAGCCTCCTGCTCGAAGCCTGGCAATGGCGAGGTCCTGCTGATCCTTTGTAAGGTGTTGTCTTGGTTTCATGATGTCACAATGTGAACAGCAGGATGAGGAGGACTGAACCCCTGGCCAGTTGGACAGTGCAACTGAAGGGAAGAGATCGGCTCATTTAGGACATTTTTTTTTTTTTGTAAATTTCAGCAAATGTTATGTTCATCCTGAAATTTTAACCAAAAGCCAAATATCCCGAAATTTTTGTGAGTTTTGTATGTGCTGTATATTTCTATCTCTATCTGAAAGATCCATTCTGATGGTTCAGGACTGACACGAATGGCGCCCCATCTGTCTAAACCTAAAAAAAAATTAAAAAATTAATTTTAAAAAATAAATAAAATTGAAAATGTTTTTATTTTATAATTTTTTTTCCTGTGTGTGTGTGTGTGTGTGTGTGTGTGACATTACTAGGACATGAGTGGTACTGCGCTGCGGATTATGTTGGTGCTATAGAAGTATCCTCTATGAACATATCCTCCGTCGTTGCGGACTCCGCCGCATCTGCCCAGTTATTCATCACAATTTATTTTTCTTTCCGCCTTTGACATAATTAAAGGTGTCCCCTCCATGGTCCTCGCGATGTATTTTGCAGATTAATTGGACACCATTGATTGCTCCTTGACTTGTCTCCAGTTTATCCCCGAGCTCCGGTTTATTATCTTGGCTTAAATTGAATTGTGACGACTTCTAAACTTTTTTTTTTTTTTCTCTCTCCTTCCCTCCTTTCCTTTTTTAATATTGTGTCTGAAAGCGCCGACTGCTAATAATTGAGGTCTAAGTAATTGGTTTGTTTAGTCGCCGAATGGTAGTTATTTTGCTTTCCTGCCGGGTTAATACATTTGGTGGATAAATTCCAGAACCGTGCTTAATCCATCGCCCGCCATTAAAACCAGAGAGGCGAGGAAATGAAAATCGGGCTCAAATAATGCAGAGGGGGCGCGCTCCGGCCCCGCGCTGCCCGAATCCTCCGTGATTGCTCTGGAGGAGTTTATGCCCCAGATATCAAATATTTGACGGGTGCGTTATACAAAGGAAAGAGTCTGGAGGGGGAAAAAAAAAAAGATGGCTGCAAATTGGGGGGGTGTTCGGGAGGGGGTGGGGCCCGGATGGGAGCGGCAGGGGGCGGGCTTTCCTGAAACTGGTCGCACCGAATTTGGCTGTTTTGCAAAACTGGTGTAAAGCCCTTTTTTTCTTTTAAATTCAAAAATGGGCAGCACCAGATGGTGTTTTTTTTAAAAAAAACAAAAAAATTTTTTAGGGTGGTTTTGGGTCGTTTTGTTAATGGTCTTCAGAATAAGGGGAAGTGAAAAAACAAGCAATTTGCTAGGGAGCAAGCAAGTGTTTGTTCCGGGTGGCTTATTTGTGTTTTTATTACAGATTATGTGGGTCTAATCCTCGGATCCCTCCGCTTCCCCTGCTGGGCTCATTTACATTTGGTTGGGCGGGCGGTTGGGTGCCGTACTTTCCTGTTTCCACCCCTATAGCAGAACGGACTCGGCAGATTTACAATGAGCATGAAAATTTTGTCCCTTGAATTTTAAACCCAAAGATTGGCTTCAAAAATTTTTTTCCAGGTGGAAAATTGGGGCCTTTTGGGGGCGGGGAACCCAAAAAAAACCGGGGGAAAAAAAAAATGGGGCTCGGGGAATTTCCCCGGGGGGGGAAAAAATTTTGGGGGTTTTTCCCCCCCCAAAAATTAATCCAGAGTTTGGTTAAAAAAAATAACCCCAAAATTGTTGGTTTTTTTTTTTTTTTTTGGGGTTGTGTAGGTTTATTCCCTCCTTTTTAGACACTTTTTTGTTTTTTTTTTTTTTTCTCTCTTTTTTTTGGAAAAAATGTTTAATAAAAAAAAAATGTCCTTTTAAAAAAGGGGGGTTTTTTTTTTTTTTCCCCCCCCGGATTTTTTTTTTTTATTGTTTTTTTTTTTTTTTTAAAATTTTTTTTTTTTGGGGGGCCCCCCTTTTTTTTTTTTCCCCCCAAAAAACCCAATTTTTTAATAAGGAAAAAACACCCAAAAAAAGTAAAAAAAAAATTTTCCCCCAAAAACTTGCCTTTTTGGACTTCATCTGCCCCAGTTAGACGGGGGATGAAAAACCTCAGGGCCCCCCCCCTTTTTTTTTCCCTTGGTTGGTTTTAATTTTTTCCCCTTTTTTTTGTTTAAACCTTTTTTTTTATGGGAACCCGAACGTACAGCGCCCTGGATCCAAGGGCGCACTAAATATTAATAATGGGGCATGCTGGTGCTTGTAGTTCCATGTTCCACAGCAGATAGTAGCTGTAGAACCACAAGCACCAGCATGCCACAGCAGCTCATGAGGTCAAATCTTCTTAATAGGGGCACAGACAGGAGAACAAATGTAAAAACCCTTCCCTGCACCATCCAAAACGGAAAAAAAATAAACCCTTTTGTGCTGGCGTTATATTTAATCTACCTGTACTGACTTAAATACAAATTCTACTTAAAGGGGTTTTGCCACAATGTAAAAGTTGATGTGGATCCTCCAAATGGTATTTAATCCCCTTTTCTAAATATTTTGATTACAAAAAGTGAAGCCTTGAGAGCTAACAAATTTTCATCCCCCTTAGTTTAATGAAAGTTTACATTAGACACGACCAGGACATTTACAGGAGTGATCTGGCCGGCTTGCTTGTTTGGGACTTATCTGATTAACAGGGGAACATGAAGGAGCTTGCAAGGGGCTGGGGAGAAAGTTCAGTGTATTAGGCTATCTGCTGTATAGAGAATCCACTCTTGTAATGTTATTATTTGAGTAAACTTTAGAGACCCTCCCTGCTTCCTCGCTCTCTGCTCGCCCCTGCAGCCATTCATGACTCGGCATACTTTGTTTATATTCTCATCTGAGCAGATAAGAGGTAAGGAACTCACTTCGTGGCAAAACCCCTTTAAGAAAAAACTTATAGTCCCCCATCCCGTTCGTAACCTAGGGACTGCCTGTAAATGAAATAAATATAGCAATCCACAGATCTGAGCTGAGAAGCCAATTATCTGGATTTTTTTTTTTTCCTTTTATGTAGCGTTTTTAAGGTTAGGAGCAATTTTTTTCCCAAGGGCAGTTTTTAGTATTTTGTTTCTCTCCATCACCTTACATTTTTTTATTTTATTTAGTAGTGTTTTTTCCACAATGCAATGATGGGGAAAAAAAAAAATGCACCAGGAAAAAAAATAAATAAACCCCTTAACCTCCTCCTGCAGCGATGCACAGATGTCACCTGCAAGTCCATAGTCAGATGCAGTGCAGTATGGAGGTTGCCTGCTTTTTGGGTCTGTGTGGGTCTAAAACAGCTTTTGGGAAAATAGAATTTGTGGACACTTTCCAAAATTTGTTTTTTTTGCCGTTTTCAAAATTGCCTAAAAAAGCAGGTTTTTTTTTATTTTTTTCAAAAAACTTACTAAAACCGGGAGGGCAGAAGTTCATTTTTGGGGCAAATCCTAAAAATTTTTTTTTTCCAGTAAAAAGGCTTTGAGCTTTGCGATTTTGAGGGGATCCCCCCCCCCTTTGTGCTTTTTTTCCCCCTATATTGCCCTAACATTGTGTTGTTTTTTTTTTTTTTTTTGTTTTTTTTTCTTTACCAAAATCATTGAGTTTTGATGGAGAAAAAAATGCACCTTTTTAAAATAAAAAAAATCAAGAAATAAAGTGGTCAATTTAATGGTGCTTTGGGTTTTTTGCAAATTTTTTTTTAAAGGGGCCATTTTTTTCTCCTTAGTTCCTTTAAAACCATTTTTCCCCCCCTTTTTTTTTTTAAAGGTCCTCTACAGCAAAAATAACAAATTTTTTTTTCTTTTTTTGAAAAAGCCCAAATTGGTGGTTGAAACAATGTTGAAATTTTTTAATTTTTAAAAAAAAGATTGATTTCAAAAAACACAAAAATGGGGTGTTTTTTTATTTTTTTTAAAAATTCAACTAAGGAGGATAAAAAAATCTAAAAAAATTTAAATTTTTTTCCAATTCCTTTTGCAAGCCTTTTGTAGATTTGTTTTTATTTGTAAACTTTTTTCTTTTTAGCTTTTTTAGTGTTTTTTTTTCTACGTCCTCGTTGTGGTGTTAAATTTTTTTTTTTTTTTTTTTTGTTTTTTTTTTTTTTTTTTGTGTTCTCTCTAATTGCAATCTTCAGTTTGTTTGAGAAACAAGTGCAACCCAGTTTTTTAAAAAAGGGATCTAGAAGAAATTGCACCAGAAGGCAGCCTGGATAAAAGCCAAAAGGGGACCACTGGACCTGTTCAACAGGGGGATAGGGGCGCGTGGACGGGCCATGACAAAACGCAACGAAAGTAATTTTGAAGGGTTTTTTTTCCTCCCCATTGCAAATCATGTGATGGGTTCTTCTCATATACATGTGTTGTGCTGTTCCTCTGTTAGTCCTCCTGGAAAAATATTCCTCAATTTGTCAGCTGGGTGGTACCTATTTGGGATGTGTCTCTGCACTTTCTGATATTGTCCAATCCGTGCTGACCGTCAGTGTGTGGACACGCCCCTCGGGAAACTGGAATGTTAACACCCATTTGACTGATTCAGTCTTGTGTTTCCAGGAGGAATAACAGAGAAACAGAACAACACAGAGATATAAGAGAAGAGGCTGCAGGATTGTTTTACATGAAATATCAGTAATTGCTAGTTTTTCAACATCTTCTCTTATATCTCATGTGTTGTGCTGTTCCTTTGTTACTCCTCCTGGAAATGTTTTACTGAATCTGTCAGCTGGGTGTTACCCATTGGGGTGTGCCCCTGCACAGTCTGATATTATCCAGTCAGTGCTGACAGTCAGTGTGGGCAGTGACACGCCCCTCTGACAACTGGGAACGGTAACACCCATCTGACAGGTTCATTAATACATTTCCAGGAGGAATAACAGAGGAACAGCTCAGCAAAGAGATATAAGGGAAGATGCTGCAGAATTGTTGTTTTACATGAAATTTCAGTACTTGCTCATTTTTTTAGCCTCTTCTCTTATAAATTTGGTTTGTGCTGTTACTCCTGGAAATGTATTACTGAATCTGTCAGATGGGTGTTGTCAATTTTATTTTATTTTTTTGCGGGGGGGGGGGGGGGAATCTTGCACAGACTGACATTATCTGATCAATACTGACAGTCAGTGTGTGCAGGGACACGCCCCTTTGACAACTGCAATGGTAACACCCAGCTGACAGGTTCAGTGATGTATTTCCAGGAGGAATAACAGAGGAACAGCACAGAGATATATGAGAGGATGCTGCAGGGTTGTTAGGTGACAGGGAGCGCGCTCAGGAGGGGTCATGGGTCCTCTTGCAGCCTTCCCGTCTCCATAGAGTTTGTGTGGACGCTTTGCCTAATCCCCGGTGGTATTTATAGCTCCGGGCTCTGTGCTGCGCCCGTCATTAGTGCCCGTCCGTCCTCACGGTGTTAATGAGGCCTCTCCAGCCGTGTTCATTAACATACCTGCGTCCTGCTCACCTGCCGCCGCCGCTCATGCTCCTCGGCCGTGGCGCTAATGCTAATTTGCTAAAATGGTTTTGTATGTCTGAAGGGTTGGCTAGGAAACCTCGTCTCCCGGAGGCCTCCATCCCCCCCCAATCAGTGGTGCAGCCGCTAAGATACAGTGACTGGGAGGCCAGGAGCTGAGATTTACACCGATCCAGAGCATTGTCACTGACTCCTGTACATACACAGCCCAGTCACATTGTTATGACCATTGTCAGTACTGCATTTCTCAAGTCCCGTGTGGTGCGCTAGCCTGGTTGGTATATAAGGTGTGTGAGGCTGTCTGCACACAGATCCCTTGGTGCTGGGAGGATTATTGGCTTTCTGGTAACCCTACTGTGTATGGGGCCCCGGAGTAGACGGATGTCACCGCACATCCAGCAGCTGTGGGAATCCCTGGATGGTGGTGTTGGTTCTATGGCCCCTCCAGCAGCTGTGGGGTCCCTGGATGGTGGTGTTGGCTCTATGGATCCTCCAGCAGCTGTGGGGTCCCTGGATGGTAGTGTTGGCTCTATGGCCCCTCCAGCAGCTGTGGGGACCCTGGATGGTGGTGTTGGCTCTATGGAGCCTCCAGCAGATGTGGGGACACAGGATGGTCGTGTTGGCTCTATGGAGCCTCCAGCAGGGGTGTGGACCGTGGATGGTGGTGTTGGCTCTATGGACCCTCCAGCAGGCTGGGGGGGCCCCCTGGATGGTGTGTTTGGCTCTATGGACCCTCCAGCAGCTGTGGGGCCCCTGGATGGTGGTGTTGGCTCTATGGACCCTCCAGCAGATATGTCGCCTCTGGATGGTGGTGTTGGCTCTATGGCTCCTCCAGTAGTTGTGTGGCCCCTGGATGGTGGTGTTGGCTCTATGGACCCTCCAGTATCTGTGGGGATCCTGGATGGTGGTGTTCGCTCTATGGACCCTCCAGCAGTTGTGGAGCCCCTGGATGGTGGTTTTGGCTCTATGGCTCCTCCAGCAGCTTGGGGCCCCTGGATGGTGGTGTTGGCTCTATGCTCCTCCAACAGCTGTGGGCCCCGGATGGTGGTGTTGGCTCATGACCTCCAGTAGCTGTGAGCCCGGGATAGGGTGTTGGCTCTATGGACCCTCCAGCAGCTGGGGGCCCCTGGATGGTGGTGTTGGCTCTATGGACCCTCCAGCAGCTGTGGGGCCCCGGGATGTGGTGTTGGCTCTATGGACTCTTCCAGCAGCTGTGGGTCCCCTGGATGGTGGTGTTGGCTCTATGGACCCTCCAGCAGCTGTGGAGCCCCTGGATGGTGGTGTTGGCTCTATGGCCCCTCCAGCAGCTGTGGGGCCCCTGGATGGTGGTGTTGGCTCTATGGCCCCTCCAGCAGCTGTGGTTGCCGTCAGCTCCAGGTCACTCCCGGCATTCTTGCTGCTGTCTGTGCTGCACCCCCCCCCCCCCCGCCCCCCCCCCCCCCCCCCCCCCCCCCCCCCCCCCCCCCCCCCCCCCCCCCCCCCCCCCCCCCCCCCCCCCCCCCCGGGATTTCTTGCTGCGGGTTTTTGCTGCACACACCGGTCACTCTAATATTCAACTGTTGGTCATAATAATGTGACTCCCTGGTGTGTTGTGCAGTCAGTGGGACTTGTTGCCACAGGTAGGCCACCGCCAAACTTCTAAACCTGCTGATATCCGAAGTGATTCTTGGCCCTTTGTTCTGATTTCCTAGATTACAGCCAATTGCCGGGGGCCGCTGCGCTTCTAACAGATCAGGATAGAGTAAAGCGGAGAACCCCTTTAATTTGCATTGGGAGCAGGAGAGGTGTTGGGATTCTGGGGGGGGGTGACTTTCCGCATGGTCCTATATTTACCCGGTGGCTGAATCATGTTGATGGGTTTCTGGTAGAGACCGGTGACTGCCCCGTCCCATAGTTGTGGACTGACGGGGGCAGGTGCGAGTGCTGAGGAGGGCGTGCAGCAGGTTGGCACGACACTCGGATTAAGTTTAGCGCTCAACATCCTGTGTCCTTCCACCAAAGACATGACCTGATCTGCAGCGGAGCCCCCGCCGGGACCTGGGTGGCTGGAGCTGTGCATACGGTCAGATATTCCCATATACACCCAAATCCCTCATCCGGGTTGCACAAGGGAGGGCGCTCCGGATACAGCGGAGCCTTACACCAGTGCTGTCTCTTTCCTGGAGAGCAGTAATGCATTCTGACTGCATAGAGCGATGGTCTTCAAACGTCGGCCTTCCAGCTGTTGGGAAACTACAACTCCCATCATGCATTCATATAATCTATATCAGTGGGCATGATGGGAGTTGTAGTTTCCCAACAGCTGGAGGGCCGACGTTTGAAGTCCACTGGTATAGAGCGCTGTTCTCCACCTCCAGCATCTAAGAAGCACCATGAATTCACACCGGAGCGAATTGCTGTGGATTTTGTATGTGGAAAATCTACAGCGGAATACAAATCCCGCGCTTCCCTGATGGAAACGGACTTCTGCAGACTTGGAAATCAGCGCGGGAGTTCAGTTTCTACTGCAGATTTTACCTCCATGAACTAAACTGGGTAAAATCCGAACCAAGCCCTGCACCATCGGTTTCAGATTTTTTTTTACATGCAAATTTAGCTGCGGATTTCTGCGGGAAAATTCCACAGCAAATCCGTCCCGTGTGCATTCACCCTGAGGCGGTTTTCATACGTCGGGGTTTTCCAATCTTGAAAATCCAATGTGGACTCGGAGGCGATTTCGGCGGTGGGGAGGGAGGGCAGTGACGGTTTTCACCTTTTCGTTTATGACCCAGTTTAGCCCTATTTCCATAAGGCTGATCTGTCGCCTCCGCCTGAAGTGGCTTCAGAGTACGGACATGTCCATTTTCTTCTTCTAGCTTGGAGTGGGTGGTGTATAAAATCCGCGCCGTAGTTCGGTGTGGCGTGCGTCGTGCATTGTCCACCCAGATGAATGGGTCGTGGATTTTATTGAGGAATCCGCTTCAAATTTAATGTTAAAATTCGTCATCTGAATCTGCTGTAATGTTCTGTTCATTTAACAAGGATTTAGAGTCGGAGTCCTAGTTGAAAACTGAAAGAAAATGATTCCCATTGACAGAAAATGGGAGTTGTAGTTCGTACGACGATTGTATATCAAAGCAGACGCGTGGTTAATAAAACTTTGAACCCTACTTATCCCTACACTGGCTCAGGTTACTAACCCTGACCTGCAAGACTCTCCGTGACCTCTCCCCTCCATACATCGCTCCCTTAATCTCCAGATACCTCCCCTCAGGCAATATCCGCTCCTCTGCTCTCCCCTTATCAGCTTCTCACACAACTGTCTCCAAGACTTCTCTCGTGCTTCCCCCACACTCTGGAACTCACTGCCCCAACACATCAGGCGCTCCATAACCTCTCTGCTCCATACATCTCTGCCTTACTCTCCAGATACCTCCCCTCTCGCAATCTCCGCTCCTCACAGGACCTTCTCTGCTCTCCCCTTATCAGCTTCTCACACAACCGTCTCCAAAACTTCTCCTGTGCTTCCCCCACACTCTGGAACTCACTGCCCCAACACATCAGGCTCTCCATAACCTCTCCGCTCCATACATCTCTGCCTTCATCTCCAGATACTCCCCCCCCTTGATATCTCCGCTCCTCACAGGACTTTCTTCTATGCCCCCATATCTGCTCCTCAACCATCTCCAAGACTTCTCATGTGCTTCCCCTGCCCTCGGGAACTCACTGCTCCAACACCTCAGATTCTCCATATCCTCTCCCCTCCATACATCTCTGCCTTAAAGGGGTTTTGCCACAATCGAATGTTGACGTGGGATCCTCCAAAATAGGTATTTAATCACTTTTCTAAATATGTGATTACAAAAATTGCAGCCTGAGAGAGCTACAGGCTGCCTTACCTGCCCTTGGTTACTTCAAAGTTTGTATTAGATACGACCTGACAAGAGCTGCTGGCTGGGCTTGCACAGAGCACACCTATCTGATGAAAGGGAGCTGAAGAAGCTTTCAAGGCACCGGGTAGAAATATGTTGTCTTTTGTATACAGAATCCACTAGTTGTAGTATGATTATCTGAGTGAACATTTCACACGATCCCTTATGCATGGCTCTGTGCTCTGGCTGTGTCTTTCTCTTAGCTCAGGGTGGCTTGTTTACATTTGATTATTAGCAGATAAGGCAAGTCCTGGCAAAACCCCTTCAATCTCCAGATACCTCCCCTCTCGCAATCTCCGCTCCTCACAGGACTTTCTCCTATGCTCTCCCCTCCCCTCCACCCCATATCTGCTCCTCAACCATCTCCAAGACTTCTCCAGTGCTTCCCCTGCACTTTGGAACTCACTGCCCCAACACCTCAGACTCTCCATAACATCTCCCCTCCATACATCTCTGCCTTAATCTCCAGATACCTCTCCTCACAGGACCTCCTCCTCTGCTCCCACCATGTCAGCTCAGCTCAGAACCCTCCCCCCGAAAACCACCTCCACGAAGCATACAACACAGAGCATAGCATGATATCAACCGAACCTCATCTAGACACACACCATGGCCGTGTTTCTAGTAACCTTCCCTATGAACATAGGCGAGCGATCATGGGGACATAAAGTAGAAAAGCGGACACCAGCGTGGTTCATTGGAGGGGGCATCAATTTGTGCAAAAAGAGAGGCCGACGTGTATCCAGAGCGAGAACCTCCAGGAGGATAGATTGTGGTCAAGGTGGGTTTGGGTTTTATCACATTTTATATTTTATTTAAGAAATACAAATCTCAACAATGAATCAAACACAAACATTTAAGAACTCTCCATAAGGACCATTCCAGAGGCTTCTAGAAATGCTGCCCCTATACGAGACCCTGTGCGCATGCGCTGCAACAAGTCATCCCCAGCAATGCAATGCCTGCACCATACATCAGAGAGGACACCATTGCTATTGTTGATCCGAATGCATTTAGTGAGAGGGGGCCCCAGGGTTTTAATTAAGTGTGGAAAAAAGGATCCATTTTTTAATAAAAAAACTATTTGTTCCCTGGTGGAAGCGGGGGCCCCCCCCCCTTGTGCCGTCCGGAGCGCCCCCCCTCCCCTTGTGCCGTCCGGAGCGCCCCCCCCCCCCTCCCCCTTGTGCCGCCCGGAGACCGCCCCCCCCCCCCTTTGTGCCGTCCGGAGACCCCCCCCCCCCCCCCCCTTGTCCCGTCCGGAGACCGCCCCCCCCCCCCTTGTGCCGCCCGGAGCCCCCCCCCCCCCCCTTTGCCGCCCCCGGGAGCCCCCCTTTTGAAGCCCATTAAAATTCATTTTTCCAAAACCCATGCACCATAATTTTTTTAAAATTTAAACCCCCTAAGTTTTCTTCGTATTTTTCTTTTTTCTTAAAATCCATAAAACTATAATTTTTTCACTTATTTTTCCAAAACTTTTTTCTATTTTCACTTATCCAAAAATCCCCACTCCCAAAATTTCCCAAAAAACCTCCCATTTATCCCCAAAAACCCCCCTTTTTTTAACTTTTTTAGTGGGGGGTAACATCCGGCTGTTTATCCCCCCCTTATTTTTCAAAAATTCAACTATTTAGGTAAACAGGCATGACAAGCAAAAGGGTAAAAATTTTGTTTTGTTTTTTTGAACACGGGGGGTTTAGTTTGAAAAAAAGCTTATTTGTATCCAAGTCCATCTGCACCACATTGGGAATGTGTAGAAAGGACCTGGGATCAGATTTTGGTAAAATTTGTGCTTAAAATCGACCCAAGCCCCGAAGGATTCAGGCGTTTTAAAAAACCAAAAGGGGGGTTTCCCAAAACTAACAAAATAAAAAAAAAAATTAACATTGATTTTTGGGGAGAAAAAAAAACAGAAACAATCAGTTAAAAAAAAGAATCGCAGAAAAGCAGATGCTAAATTTTTGCAATCACATTTATGTATAAGATCTAAGATGATGTTTATAAAATTACAGGACCTCATGTACAAAGTGTAGTGGATGGAAGATATACCTGAAAGTACAAGTTCAAAAAAATTGTTACCCTTTTGCTTTCAGTGAAAAAAAATTATTTTTTGGTTTATGATTTTGGGGCCCAAAAAAATTTGTAAATATGCAAAACCTGCAGGAAATTTTTGTGGAGTTCTAAAATTTGTTCTGAGAAATGTATGCCTCCTCGGGATCCTACATACGGGGACCTCACATTGATCTCATTATTTCCGGGCTAGAGAAGGCCTCTCTACACTAATTTGGGGGTTGGGGAAAAGCGGTGGCCACAGGGGCCACAGCTCGAACAATGTCAGGGGTATAAAGGAATTGCCTCGGGGCCCCAGTAGGTCTGAGAATGGTTTTATTTCTTTTTGAAAGCAGGTGAAACATTTTTGGGGAGATCTGTTTGCCTGGGGGGGCGGGGAATCTTTTCCCCTGGGGGGAGGCTTTTCCCCTCCATGTATCAATTCATCCCATGTGATGAGGCTGAAGATAGGGGGCGCAGCACTGGGGGACCCAATTCCTTTCCTTTTTTCATGAACTAATGGACCAACTTAATTTTTTTTTGGGGAGTCTGGGGGCGGGGCCCTTTTTTGAGGGGTCCCATCCTGCAAAATAGGCACCGACTCCACGACTCCGACTCCTGCAGAATAGGCACCGACGCCGTATCCACAGGCCTGGCGGCGTTGTTTGCGTCTTTCTGTAGATGAAGTACTTGTAGCTGTAGGGGCTTGGGCCGTCGTCCCCCGGTCTCGGGTGTCCAGCCTGCGTTGAGGCATTCCTCGCTCCCCCCAGTGAGCCCCGGGGTTTGGTTCTGTTCTTTACTTTGTGAATGCGTGAAAGCGTGAAGCGAAAAGGGGGTTTAAAAGAGGGTTAAATGCGGAGGCCTCGCCGTCCGCCCCACAAGGATTGGTGCTCGCTCTCGGCTGGAGGACGAGGCATCAGAGGCTTATGTTTGACCAGAGCTCTGGAGTTTGGAGACCCCTTCCCCTGATTTCACAGCAGACTGCTTCTGTTCACGCTGCTGCTCCACATCTGAACATATGTTGCCGGCGCGGCTGGGTTGTTGGCTTCTCGGCCACTGTCACTCACAGCTGCTGGTTGGCGCGACGGATGCGGCTCCAACACTTTATCGCTTCTGTCGTTTATTTCCTCGTTTTATTTTTGGTAAAATGAAGAAAAGAAAATGTGAAATATTTTCTCTTTTTAGCAGGTTGTGTTTTTTTTTTTTTCCCCCTGTATTTGTCATCTATTTTGGTATGAATGGCAAATCTCCGATGAGAACCCAGGATGATGCCATTCACTAACAGCAAGCAGATCTATTAAATTAAAGGGCCGTTCCCACCGTTGACTTTGATGGTATATTGATAAGGTAAAGTCGTTGGGGAGGGCCCAGAGGGGGAACTGCCCTATTTGGGAATGGGCCCCCTAAAAGTGTCGGTCAGAAGGGAGACCCGTCGACCTGTACATGATCTTCATTTATTCTAGGGGATTTTCTGAGAAGGCCGAACTTTTTCCTATCCCCTTACGGGAACCCCCATAGAAAAGAATGGAAACCCCGGCCCCCCTGTACGGGGAAACCCATAGAGGAGAAGGAAACACGGCCCCTGTACTGGGAACTCCCATAGAACAGAATGGAGAAAAGCGCCCCCTGTACTGGGAACCCCCATAGAGGAAATGGGGAACACGGGCTCCCCTGTAGGGGGAACTCCATAGAGGAGAAGGAGAACAAAACCCCCCTGTAGGGAAAACTCCCCTAAAAGAATGGAGAACAAGCGCTTCTGAATGGGAACCCCCATGAGGGAAGGGAGAACACAGCCTCCCTGTATGGGAAAACCCCATAGAGGAATGGAAAAAAGGGTGCCGACCAGTCTTCATTCTGAGCCGATACTTTTTGGTGGCCTGTTTCTGAGATATGGATGATCCAGAGGTGGGACCTGCCCCCTTCAGACTTTGAACCCCTTTTCCCATCAAAAACCCCTGGTACAAGATGGGAGCACCCTTTTAAGGTTGTATAATATCCAGCCCCTTCCACCTCTTTAGCATAGAGCCTTCTTCCTTGCAGGGTGGCTGGTGTGCCATGGTCGGGCTGTCTAGAGCTGTGCCACTACCCACCAGACGCCGAACATAGTGTTGGTGTCTGCGCCAGAGCTCCGAATCCAAGAGGCCCCGCTCCCTGGCTGGGCCTTGCCCAAACACAATTGCAGGTTTTTGCAGAGGACCGGTTGTGTCAGGACCTTGTCCTACCTGTGTAGTCTCTCATGGGCCGCCTAAAGGCTGGAGGGGCCCGATTTTGGGCCGGGCCCCGAAGTTAACCTGTCTTGGGCCCGGGGAAACCAAAAAGGGGTGTACCAGGGCCCAACACCCCTTATCCCGCCCCCCCCCGCCCGGGTTGTAGTTTTTTGCATTAGTCCCGATCCTCAGTTTAAACAAAAAATAGCCACCCCCCCGGTCATGGCGGTATACCTGCTCCCTCCTGTGATGTCTTCAACCTTCTCACCCCCAGGAATATCTTGGTTTTCTGTAAATAATGGGTAATAATTTTAGTTTTTTTTCCCCCTGGGCAGTGATGAATTGTGAAGCGTCTGCGCGAAAATACAAAACACAAAGACCCCGACTCATTTACATGTGAACTTTTACCCAAAAATTGTTTGTATTGGTAAAAAAAAAAAGGAGAGAACCTGAAATCCTGCAAATTGGCAGGAGGGATAGACGCGGGCGACTGAATGGAAATGAGGGACGCGGCGAAAGCTCTTATTTCTTTGTAAGATGACTGGCGCTCTCCGCGCGCAGATTAACACGAGGGTGATATGCCCACAATGTATTTTAATATCCTGTCCTTTCCCTTTCCAGGTTTCTCTTTGTCCAGCGTCCAGGCTTCGGCTTGGAGTACCCAACCGCCACCATTGAGCCCAGTAGTTGGAGCGGCAGCGAAAGTCCTGCCGAAGACATTGAAAGAATGAGCGATTCGGCTGATAAGCCCATGGACAATGACGCAGAAGGTGTCTGGAGCCCGGATATTGAGCAGAGCTTTCAGGAGGCGCTCGCTATCTACCCACCATGTGGGAGAAGGAAAATTATACTGTCAGATGAAGGCAAAATGTATGGTAAGTCGCCAGCTGCCGTCTACAGCGTTGCCAAGTGGAGCGTGTGCATCACTGATGGGAAAATGGGTTAATCAAGTCAATCGCCTGCTGAGCAAGGAAAAGCTACACTGAAGCCTTGTGGGGGGGATTCAGGATGTAGGGTTTGGGCTCAATCTTGTAATGGTCCCACCCAAGTAGGTGGAACATCGGGAGAAGCTATGAGATTTTGGCACCTCATTAGACTGAATTGTGAATTCCCAGTTATGTAATGGTTGACCTAAAGAGGTGATAATTTGGGAGAAGGTATGAGATGTTGGGCCCTCATTAGACTTGATTGTCGGTTCCCAGTCATGTAATGGTTGACCCAAGTAGGTGATAATTTGGGAGAAGCTTTGAGATGCCAGGATCTTGGGTTCTCTTTCGACTTGATTTGTACGTTCCCAGTCATGTAGTGGTTGACCCAAGTAGGTGATAATTTGGGAGAAGCTACGAGATGTTGCGACCTCATTAGACTTGATTGTGAATTCCCAGTTATGTAATGGTTGACCTAAAGAGGTGATAATTTGGGAGAAGGTATGAGTTGTTGGGACCTCATTAGACTGAATTGTGAGAGTTCCCAGTCATGTAATGGTTGACCCGAGTAGGTGATAATTTGGGGAAAAGCTACGAGTTGCCCGGATCTTGGGTCCTCGCTCTCTCGCTCTCTTTTATTTTTTTATTTTGTGAAGTACCAGTCATGCAATTGTTGACCCAAGTAGGTAGCCGTTGAGAGAAGTTATGAAATGTTGGGACCTCATTACACTTGATGGTGAGTTACCAGTCATGTGCTTGTTATTCCAAGTGGGTGATAATTAGGAAAAATGATTAAAGGTTGGGACCTTGTCCCTTCTCAAGACTTGATTGTGAGAGTTCCCAGTCATGTAATGGTTGACCCAAGTAGGTGATAATTTGGGAGAAGCTTTGAGATGTTGGGACCTCATTTGACTGAATTGGGAGTTCCTAGACATGTAATAGTCCACCCAAGCAGGTGGAAAATAAGGAGAAGCTATGAGATGTTGGGATCTTGGACCCTCTCTAGATTTGTTTGTGAGGTACCTGTCGTGTAATTGTTTACCCAGGTAGGTGACAATTGAGAGAAGCTATCAGATGTTGGGACCTTATTAGATTTCATTGTGAGGTACTAGTCCTGTAATGGTCAATCGAAGTGGGTGAAAACTTGGAGAAGTTACAAAATGTTGGGACCTTATTAGACTTCATTGTGAGATCCCAGTCATATAATTGTCGACCCAAGTAGGTAGCAATTGAGAGAAGCTATGAAATGTTGGGACCTTATTAGACTTCATTGTGAGGTCCCAGTCACATAATGGTCGACCCAAGTAGGTGGCAATTAAGAGAAGCTATGACCCGTACAGAGCGTGGATACTTATTGGACTTGATTGTAAGGTCCAAGCCGTGTATTGGTCACAGATGGTGGCAATTGAGACCGGCTATGAGTTGCCCGGATCTTGGGTCCTCTCTGGATTTGATTGTGAGGTACCAGTCATGTAATTGTCGCCCCAAGTAGGTGGCAATCGAGAGAAGCCATCAGATGTCTGAACCTTGGATCCACACTGGACTTGATTTGTGAGGTCCCAGTCATGTAATGGTCAAAGTAGATGGGCATCAAGAGACGTTATGAGATGTAAGAACCTTGGGCCCTCTCTAGATTTGATTCCGATCTCCGGCCGTGTAATGGTCAGTCCAAGTAGATGGCAGTTGAGACTTCTGAACCTTGGTCCTGCTCTAGACTTGATTGTACAGTACCAGTTATTTTACATTCAACCCAAGTAGTTGGCAATCAAGTGATGCTATGAAATGTTGGGACCCTGGGCACTTATTAGACTTTATTGTGAGGTCCCAGTCATGTAGTGGTTGATCCAAGTAGATGGCAATCGAGAGAAGCTAAGATATGTTGGGACCTTGGGCCCTCACTAGACTTGATTGTGAAGTGTGTCATGTAATGGTCAATTCAAGTAGGTGACAGTTGGGGAAAAGCTATGAGATGTCCGGACCTTGGGCCTCCACTGGACTTGATTGTGAGCTACCATTCATGTAATGGTTGAACCAAGTAGATGGCAATCGAGAGAAGCTAAGATATGTTGGGACCTTGGGCCCTCACTAGACTTGATTGTGAAGTGTGTCATGTAATGGTCAATTCAAGTAGGTGACAGTTGGGGAAAAGCTATGAGATGTCCGGACCTTGGGCCTCCACTGGACTTGATTGTGAGCTACCATTCATGTAATGGTTGAACCAAGTAGGTGGCAATCGAGAGAAGCTAAGAGATGTTGGGACCTTGGGCATCCACTGGACTTAATTGTGAGCTACCATTCATGTAGTGGTTGAATCAAGTAGATGGCAATCGAGAGAAGCTATGAGATGTCCAGACCTTGGGCCTCCTCTGGACTTGATTGTGGGCTACCATTCATGTAATGGTTGACCCAAGTAGGTGGCAATCAAGAGAAGCTTTAAGACGTTGGGACCTTAGGTCGTCTCTGGACTTTCTTGTGAGGTTCGCGTTCTTGGCTATTAAGGATGTGTACATCCACTTGGTTTGAGGCATAAGGCCTGTAGTTCTCGCTGCTTGTTTGTATCGGCCTGGCTGTGATGGGTTCGTCGGCTGCAGGGCCTCATGGGTCTGGTAATGGTTGTCCCTATTGTCGTGTCTGAAGTTGAGATCACCAAAAGGACCCAGTGATGGTCTGAACCTGAGCATCCAAAGGAGAATAATGGAATAAAAAAACCTCATGAAATATCAGTGTTTTTGCTCCTCTTCAGTCTTGCAAACCATGAAGAACCTACTATGAAACCAGTGCACAGGGCGCTATTGCTCTCAGGAGGCAGCCATGTTTCTTCTCTTTTTCTGTGCCTGGTTTAAGTGGAGTATTTTTGTCTTCATAGAGAGCGTGACTGTGTGGTTAGAAGGGCTAGACAGTAACATTAAACTAGATGCAGTACCTGCAGTCATACACACCTAGCGGTAACGGCCATAGTAATAATAGTACTGACTGTAGTACACACATAGCGGTACCAGTCATAGTAATAATAGTACTGACTGTAGTACACACATAGCGGTACCAGCCATAGTAATAATAGTACTGACTGTAGTACACACATAGCGGTACCAGCCATAGTAATAATAGTACTGACTGTAGTACACACATAGCGGTACCAGCCATAGTAATAATAGTACTGACTGTAGTACACACATAGCGGTACCAGCCATAGTAATAATAGTACTGACTGTAGTACACAGTGTCACCAGCCATAGTAATAATAGTACTGACTGTAGTACACACATAGCGGTACCAGCCATAGTAATAATAGTACTGACTGTAGTACACACATAGCGGTACCAGCCATAGTAATAATAGTACTGACTGTAGTACACACCTAGTGTCACCAGCCATAGTAATAATAGTACTGACTGTAGTACACACATAGCGGTACCAGCCATAGTAATAATAGTACTGACTGTAGTACACGCAGTGTCACCAGCCATAGTAATAATAGTACTGACTGTAGTACACAGTGTCACCAGCCATAGTAATAATAGTACTGACTGTAGTACACACATAGCGGTACCAGCCATAGTAGTAATAGTACTGACTGTAGTACACACATAGCGGTACCAGCCATAGTAATAATAGTACTGACTGTAGTACACTGTCACCAGCCATAGTAATAATAGTACTGACTGTAGTACACACATAGCGGTACCAGCCATAGTAATAATAGTACTGACTGTAGTACACACAGTGTCACCAGCCATAGTAATAATAGTACTGACTGTAGTACACACATAGCGGTATCAGCCATAGTAATAATAGTACTGACTGTAGTACACACACAGCAGTACCAGCCATAGTAGTAATAGTACTGACTGTAGTACACACACAGCGGTACCAGCCATAGTAGTAATAGTACTGACTGTAGTACACACATAGCGGTATCATCCATAGTAATAATAGTACTGACTGTAGTACACAGTGTCACCAGCCATAGTAATAGTACTGACCGTAGTACACACATAGCGGTACCAGCCCTAGTAATAATAGTACTGACTGTAGTACACACATAGCGGTATCATCCATAGTAATAATAGTACTGACTGTAGTGCACACCTAGTGTCACCAGCCATAGTAATAATAGTACTGACCGTAGTACACACATAGCGGTATCATCCATAGTAATAGTACTGACTGTAGCATACACCTAGTGTCACCAGCCATAGTAATAATAGTACTGACTGTAGTACACACATAGCGGTACCAGCCATAGTAATAATTGTACTGACTGTAGTACACACATAGCGGTACCAGCCATAGTAATAATAGTACTGACTGTAGTACACACATAGCGGTACCAGCCATAGTAATAGTACTGACTGTAGTACACACATAGCGGTACCAGCCATAGTAATAGTACTGACTGTAGTACACACATAGCGGTACCAGCCATAGTAGTAATAGTACTGACTGTAGTACACACATAGCAGTACCAGCCATAGTAATAATAGTACTGACTGTAGTACACACATAGCGGTACCAGCCATAGTAATAATAGTACTGACTGTAGTGCACACCTAGTGTCACCAGCCATAGTAATAATAGTACTGACTGTAGTACACACCTAGTGTCACCAGCCATAGTAATAATAGTACTGACTGTAGTACACACATAGCGGTACCAGCCATAGTAATAATAGTACTGACTGTAGTACACACATAGCGGTACCAGCCATAATAGTACTGACTGTAGTACACACATAGCGGTACCATCCATAGTAATAAGTACGACGTAGTAACCACTAGTGTCACCAGCCATAGTAGTAATAGTACTGACCTGTAGTACACACATAGGTATCAGCCATAGTAATAATAGTACTGACTGTAGTACACAGTGTCACCAGCCATAGTAGTAATAGTACTGACCGTAGTACACACATAGCGGTACCAGCCATAGTAGTAATAGTACTGACTGTAGTACACACATAGTGGTATCAGCCATAGTAGTAATAGTACTGACTGTAGTACACACATAGTGGTACCAGCCATAGTGATAATCGTACTGACTGTAGTACACACATAGTGGTATCAGCCATAGTAATAGTATCACCAGCCATAGTAATAGTACTGACTGTAGTACACGCCTAATGTCACCAGCCATAGTAATAATAGTACTGACTGTAGTACACACATAGCGGTACAGACCATAGTAATAATGTACTGACTGTAGTACACACATAGCGGTACACCACAGTAATAATAGTACTGACTGTAGTACACACATAGCGTACCAGCCATAGTATAATAGTACTGATGTAGTACATACATAGCGGTACCAGCCATAGTAATAGTACTGACTGTAGTACACACATAGCGGTACCAGTCATAGTAATAATAGTACTGACTGTAGTACACACATAGCGGTATCAGCCATAGTAATAATAGTACTGACTGTAGTCCACACCTAGCGGTATCATCCATACTACAAATAGACCAGACTTTTGTACACACAGTGGCACCAGCCATAGTAATAATAGTACTGACTGTAGTACACACATAGCGGTACCAGCCATAGTAATAATAGTACTGACTGTAGTACACACATAGCTATACCAGCCATAGTAGTAATAGTACTGACTGTAGTACACACACAGCGGTACCAGCCATAGTAGTAATAGTACTGACTGTAGTACACACATAGCGGTATCATCCATAGTAGTAATAGTACTGACTGTAGTACACAGTGTCACCAGCCATAGTAATAATAGTACTGACTGTAGTACACACCATAGTGTAACCAGCCATAGTAATAATCGTACTGACTGTAGTACACACTAGTGTCACCAGCCATAGTATAATAGTACTGACTGTAGTACACACATAGCGGTACAGCCATAGTAAGTAATAGTACTGACTGTAGTACACACATAGTGGTATCACCATAGTATAATAGTACTGACTGTAGTAACACACATAGCTATATCCAGCCATAGTAATAATAGTACTGACTGTAGTACACACATAGCGGTACCAGTCCATAGTAATAATAGTACTGACTGTAGTACACCTAGGTAACTAGCCATTAGTATAGTACTGACTGTAGTACACACATAGCGTACCAGCCATAGTAATAATAGTATGACATAGTTTGTACTACTGTGTACACAAGCCATAGTAATAAATAGTACTGACTGTAGTACACACATAGCGGTATCAGCCATAGTAGTAATAGTACTGACCGTAGTACACACCTAGCAGTATCAGCCATAGTAGTAATAGTACTGACCGTAGTACACACCTAGCAGTATCAGCCATAGTAATAATAGTACTGACTGTAGTACACACCTAGTGTAACCAGCCATAGTAATAATAGTACTGACTGTAGTACACACATAGCAGTACCAGCCATAGTAATAGTATCACCAGCCATAGTAGTAATAGTACTGACTGTAGTACACACATAGCTATACCAGCCATAGTAGTAATAGTACTGACTGTAGTACACACATAGTGGTATCAGCCATAGTAGTAATAGTACTGACCGTAGTACACACCATAGCTGATCATGCCAGTAGTAATAGTACATGGACTGTAGTACACACATAGCTGGTATCACCATAGTAATAGTACTGACTGTAGTGCACACCATATGGGACCTAGCCATAGTAATAATAGTACTGACTGTAAGTACACCACCTAGTGTCTCAGCCATTAGTATAATAGTACTGACTGTAGTACACACCTAGCTGTACACCAGAATAGTACACCATCATATAATAGTACTGACTGTAGTTAAACACCATTAGTGGTACCAGCCATAGTAATAATAGTACTGACTAGTAGTGCACCCTATGTCACCAGCCATAGTAATAATAGTACTGACGTATACACACATAGTGGTAATTCCATAGTAATAATAGTACTGACTAGTAGTACACACATAGCACCAGCCATAGTAATAATTGTACTGACTGTAGTACACACATAGCATACCAGCCTAGTAATAATTGACTGACTGTAGTAAACACATTTGCGGTACCCACCATAGTAAATAATTGTACTGACTGTAGTACACACCTAGGGTACCGCCATAGTAAAATAGTACTGACCGTAGTACAAACATAGTGTACCAGCCATAGTAATAATAGTATGACTGTAGTACACACGCGGTACACCATAGTAATTTAAAAGTACTGGTTTAACCCTAGTTGTACACACCATAGAAAAATAGTACCTGCGTTATACACACCAGGTAACGCCATAGTAATAATAGTACTGACTGTAGTACAACACATAGCGTACCAATCCATAGTATAAAAGTTTTGACTGTAGTACACACTAGGTACCAGCCATTTGTAATAATAGTACTGACTGTAGTACACACCTAGGGTACCAGCCATGTAATAATGTACTGACTGTAGTACACCAAATGTACCAGCCATAGTAATAATGTACTGACTGTAGTACACACTGTCACCAGCCCCTAGTAATAATAGTACTGACTGTAGTACACCCCAAGGCGGTACCAGCCATAGTAGTAATAGTACGACTGTAGTACACACATATGGTACCAGCCATAGTAATAATAGTACTGACTGTAGTACACACATAGCGGTACCAGCCATAGTATAATAGTACGACTGTAGCACACCAGTTTTTACAGCCTAAATAATAAAAGTACTGACGAAATACACACATAGGGTACCACCATAGTAATTTTTAGTTATCACCAGCCATATAATAATAGTATGACGTAGTAACCAGTGTCACCAGCCCTAGTAAAAATAGTACTGACGTATACACACATAGTGTCCACCAGCCATTTGTAATAATAGTACTGACTGTAGTACACACATAGCGGTACAGCCATAGTAATAAATAGTACTGACTTTAGTACACACATAGGGTACCAGCCATAGTAATAGTACTGACTGTTTTGTACACACATAGTGGTACCAGCCATAGTAATAATAGTACTGACTGTAGTAAAACAGTGGGACCAGCCATAGTATAGTACTGACTGTAGTACACACATAGTGTTACCAGCCATAGTATAATAGTACTGACTGTAGTACACCCCATAGTGTACCACAATAGTAATAATAGTACTGACGTATACACACATATTGGTATCCCGCCATAGTGTTAAAATACTGGCTGTATACACACATAGGGTACCACCATATTAATAATATACTGACTGGGAAATACACACATGTCACCAGCCATAGTAATAATAGTACTGATTAGTACACACATAGTGGTACCAGCCATAGTAGTAATAGTACTGACTGTAGTACACACATAGCGGTACCAGCCATAGTGAGAATAGCATCGGCAGTAGTACACTCGGGATCCTGTGTATACATTTCCTTTGTAATGCGCTGCAGATTTTCCACCTGCAAATCCGCTGAGAAAAATCCACAAAATATCGCTCCAGTGTGCAGGGAACTTAGGAGACCCCTGCTGACCATTAAGGAGAACCTGTGCCCTCTCCTAAGGTGTCTGTGTCAGTAAATCCTTGTGTTCCCTGTGATATAACAATCCTGGAGCCTCTTCTCTTATATCTCTGTGTTGTGCTGTTCCTCTGTTATTCCTCCTGGAAATGTATGACTGAATCAGTCAGCTGGGTGTGACCATTTGGGTGAGGGGTTGGGGTTCTGCACTGTCTGACATTTTGACCAATCAGTGCTGACATTCAGTGTGTGTAGGGACATGCCCCTCTGACAACTGCAATGGTAACACCCATCTGACTGATTCAGTTCTACAGTATGTACCATATATGCATGTGTGTATATATGTATGTATGTTTGTTGTGTAAGTTTAATGTATTTTATATAATGACACACATCAACACATCACACTACACACACACACACACACACACACACACACTACTCACACACATCACAACACATATATATATATATATATATATAACATATATATATAATGTGTGTGTGAACACATACATATATACACACTCACTCATATTTTGGGCAGACTGCTATATTAAATGTATCAGGTGGCTAAAGGGGTTTGTCTGACTACAGTGATTCGCTTTGAACATGTAGGGACTGATAAATGAAGACGTTTTCCAAATAGATTGCTTTGATTTTTCTTCATTCAGGAGATAAGTGATTTTTATCGGCTCTGGGTGCAGACAGGTTTCTCTCTGTTACTGACATGCTCTCCTCTGCTGTTTGTCTTATCTGATCACACCAGTTGGCACACAGAACTGCTGGCAGCTGGAGAGCTTGAGTGTTATCTGATCTAACAAACAAAAGAGACAAATTTACTTTTGTGTGCTTTAGCGCTGAAGCTTCTCTGGACTTAAGATAAACATCTCCTGCTCTTATGTCAGAATAATTAGCAGTCCTTTAAATACAGAGCTGATGTGCTAATCGCTGCCATAGAACCACCCACAGCATGATGATTGTCATTATAATTGTCATTTTCACACCGAGCAGAGCACCTCTTAAGCTGCCCCATACATGAGCTTGGAGAATGGGCAGACGGCCGAGCATCATAGACCGGTCACTATGCTGGGAGAGTCTCTGGCCATCTCCAGAGAGGCCGAGCATTGCACGCTTTGCCGCCCGCTCGGCCGCTGTTGTGCCGGGCAGAGCAGCCTTCCCGCTCACAGCTGTCACATCTGCTGCCACGTGCGCTCATCGCTCCCTCTGTAGCTGCCTCGGTGCAGGCAGTCGTCCTCCGTACGGGGCGACACATCAGCGCCTGTAATGAATAAGACCTGCAGGAGCCGCCTCGGACATGAAGGGGTTTCCAAGCTATTGTTACATTTGCATCCTAAAATTCTGACCGTGCATGAGAGTAATTAGAAGGAGGCCCAGTGTCGCTGCCTGAGCTGCAGGCGCATCCGTCTCCATTACATCCAAGCAATGGACATTCGCTCCTTCCTCCTTGTAACAGCAGAAATCCTAACCTGGAGGTGAGACCAAGCCTTGTACCTGAGCAATACCTCCAATAGAGAGCGAGACCTGGGGTTCAGGAACCTGAGATTGAGGTCTATTGCTGTGTCCTCCTCCCTATAGAGCTGTATGGAACGGTGGAGGAGCGTAGACTTTCATTGACCAAGAATTGACTCAGCTGCATGGTTAAATATGATATACAAAGTCACATTATTATGACCAGAGCCACCAGTGTGTGCAGCCTGGACATCAGCTAGACGGGCAGGGAGTGACTAGGGAAGGTCCTGGCAGGTTGTCACAGGAGCCGACTGCATCCCACAGCTGCTGGAGGAGCCAACACCACCATCCAGGGGCCCCACAGCTGCTGGAGGAGCCATAGAGCCAACACCACCATCCAGGGGCCCCACAGCTGCTGGAGGAGCCATAGAGCCAACACCACCATCCAGGGGCCCCACAGCTGCTGGAGGAGCCATAGAGCCAACACCACCGTTCAGGAGCCCCACAACTGCTGGAGGGTCCATAGAGACAACACCACCATCCAGGGGCCCCACAGCTGCTGGAGGGTCCATAGAGACAACACCACCATCCAGGGGGCCACAGCTGCTGGAGGGCCATAGAGCCAACACCACCATCCAGGGGCCCCACAGCTGCTGGAGGGGCCATAGAGCCAACACCCCCATCCAGGGGCTCCCACAGCTGCTGGAGGGTCCATAGAGCCAACAACACCATCCAGGGGGTCCCCACAGCTGCTGGAGGAGTCCATAGAAGCCAATACCACCTTCCAGGGGTCCCACAGCTGCTGGAGGTGCAATAGAGCCAACACCACCATCCAGGGGCTCCACAGCTGCTGGAGGAGCCATAGAGCCAACACCACCATCCAGGGCCCCACAGCTGCTGGAGGAGCCATAGAGCCAACACCACCATCCAGGGGCCCCACAGTTGCTGGAGGGTCCATAGAGCCAACACCACCATCCAGGGGCCCCACAGCTGCTGGAGGGTCCATAGAGCCAACACCACCATCCAGGGGCCCCACAGCTGCTGGAGGGTCCATAGAGCCAACACCACCATCCAGGGGCCCCACAGCTGCTGGGGGGGACATAGAGCCAACACCACCATCCCGGGGGCTCACAGCTGCTGGAGGAGCCATAGAGCCAACACTACCATCCAGGGGCCCCACAGCTGCTGGAGGGTCCATAGAGCCAACACCACCATCCAGGGGGGACACAGCTGCTGGAGGAGCCATAGAGCCAACACCACCATCCAGGGGCCCCACAGCTGCTGGAGGGTCCATAGAGCCAACACCACCATCCAGGGGCCCCACAGCTGCTGGAGGGTCCATAGAGCCAACACCACCATCCAGGGCCCCACAGCTGCTGGAGGATCCATAGAGCCAACACCACCATCCAGGGGCCCCACAGCTGCTGGAGGGGCCATAGAGCCAACACCACCATCCAGGGGCCCCACAGCTGCTGGAGGGTCCATAGAGCCAACACCACCATCCAGGGACCCCACAGCTGCTGGAGGAGCCATAGAGCCAACACCACCATCCAGGAGCCCCACAGCTGCTGGAGGAGCCATAGAGCCAACACCACCATCCAGGGGCTCCACAGCTGCTGGAGGAGCCATAGAGCCAACACCACCATCCAGGGGCCCCACAGCTGCTGGAGGGTCCATAGAGCCAACACCACCATCCAGGGGCCCCACAGCTGCTGGAGGGTCCATAGAGCCAACACCACCATCCAGGGGCCCCACAGCTGCTGGAGGGTCCATAGAGCCAACACCACCATCCAGGGGGTCCCACAGCTGCTGGAGGAGCCATAAAGCCCATACCACCACCCAGGGGGTCCCACAGCTGCTGGAGGTTCCATAGAGCCAACACCACCCTCCCGGGGCCCCCACAGCTGCTGGCGGGTGCATAGAGCCAACACCCCCAGCCCGGGGCCCCACAGCTGCTGGAAGGGCCATAGAGCCAACCCCACCATCCAGGGGGGACACAGCTGCTGGAGGAGCCATAGAGCCAGCACCACCATCCAGGGGGACACAGCTGCTGGAGGAGCCATAGAGCCAGCACCACCATCCAGGGGCCCCACAGCTGCTGGAGGAGCCATAGAGCCAACACCACCATCCAGGCCCCCCACAGCTGCTGCAGGGTCCATAGAGCCAAACACCAACATCCAGGGCCCCACAGCTGCTGGAGGGTCTATAGAGCCAACACCACCATCCAGGGGCCCCACAGCTGCTGGAGGGGCCATAGAGCCAACACCACCATCCAGGGGCCCCCACAGCTGCTGGAGGGGCCATAGAGCCAACACCACCATCCAGGGGCCCCACAGCTGCTGGAGGGTCCATAGAACTAACACCACCATCCAGGTGCCTGTAACACCCAATGCCTGTAACAAAGTAGATGTGTACAGACAGCCTATCACATCTCTATATACCCACCAAGCCAGCGCACCACACAGGACTTCCTTGATGAACTATGTGCTGCCGACTGAAAAAGTAGGAAGTGGTCAGAATAATGTGACTGGCCTGGTGTAGTTGATTCACCAAGTTTAACCTGTAAGCTTATTGATGAGGCAGGTAAGTCCTAATGAGACCGATGCCGATTCCTTGCTTCCCGATCCACGTCCCATCTCCAGACTCTAGTAACCATAACCTGTAATTCTATACTTTTCAAGAGGAACAGCTAAGCCCTCCTTGAATTTTAGTGACTCCACCATCACCACATCTAGTGATTGACTGCTTCATAGTGTAAAGAACCGCATCTATGATGATGGTGAAAGCTTCTTTTCTCCAGACTTGTATGGTACCGGACAAAATGGTGTCATGTATACATCCTAACCATATTTAGGTGCCTCTGTAGTTGGCACTTTAGCTTTGCAAATTTTGAGGCCCTGTGTTGGAATCTAGGATCCTCATGGAGGTCCTAGTTTCTCTTCCTGTAGATGTCCTCTTGGTTTTCCAGACTCATGCATGGACTGATGCACCACTTGGAGGTCCTAGGTTCTCCTTTTGTAGATATCCTCTGGGTTCTCCAGACAGAAGCATGGACTAATGCACCACATGGAGGTCCTAGGTTCTCCTCCTTTAGAAGTGCTCTGGGTTCTCCAGATATATTGTTGTACTGATCCACCACATGGAAGTCCTAGGTTCTCCTGTTTTTCCTGTAGATGTCCTTTGGGCTCTCTAGACTACTGATCCACCATGTGGAGATCCTAGGTTCTCCCCATGTAGATGTCCTCTGGGTTCTCCAGACACATTCATGGACTAATGCACCACATGGAGGTTCTCAGTTCTCCTCTTGTTCAGGTTGATGTTGTTTAGGTTCTGCAGACATTCGGTTGTACTAATGCACCACATGCAGGTTCTATATTTTTTCTCTTGTTCTTGTTGATGTCCTTTTGGGCTCTCCATACATTTGCAGTTACTGATCTAGCACATGGAGGTTCTAGGTTCTCATGTAAATGTCCTTTGGGTTCTCCAGACACATGCATGGCTTATCCACCACATTGAGGTCCTAGGTTCTCCTTTTCCTGCAGTTGTCTTTTGGGTTCTCTAGACTCCTGCATGTACTGAGGCACCGCATGGAGGTCTTGGGTTTGCCTGTAAATATCCCCTTGGTTCTCCAGACTCATACATGGACTTATCCACCACATGGAGGTCCTAGGTTCTCTCCATGTAGATGTCCTCTTGGTTCTTCAGACACATGCATGGACTGATACACCACATGGAGGTTCTAGGTTCTCCTCTTGTTCCCGTTGTCATTTAGGTTCTACAGACATATGGTTGTAGTAATGCACAACATGGAAGTTCTCGGTTCCCATCTTGTTGTCCTTTGGGCTCTCCAGACATTTGCAGATACTAATCCACCACATGGAGGTTCTAGGTTCCCCTCTTGTTCTTGTTGAGGATATTTGGGATCTCCAGACATTTGCAGATACTAATCCACCACATGGAGGTTCTAGGTTCCCCCATGTAGATGTCCTCTGTGTTCTCCAGACACATGCATGGACTCATCCACCACATGGAGGTCCTCAGTTCTCTTGTTCCTGTTGATGTCCTTTGGGCTCGCCAGACATTTGCAGGTACTGATCGACTACATGGAGGTTCTAGGTTCCCCTCTTGTTCTTGTTGATGATATTTGGGATCTCCAGACATTTGCAGGTACTGATCCACCACTTTGAGGTCCTAGGTTCTCCCCATGTAGATGTCCTTTAGGTTCTCCAGACTCCTGCATGGACTGATGCACCACATGGAGGTCCTGGGTTCGCCTGTAAATATCCTCTTGGTTCTCCAGACTCCTACATGGACTCATCCACCACATGGAGGTCCTAGGTTCTCCCCATGTAGATGTCCTCTTGGTTCTTCAGACACATGCATGGACTAATGCACCACATGGAGGTCCTAGGTTCTCCTCTTGTTCCTGTTAATGTCATTTATGTTCTCCAGACATACGGTTGCACTAATCCACCACATGGAGGTTCTAGTTTTTCCTCTTGTTCTTGTTGATGTCCTTTGGGATCTCCAGATATTTACAGGTACTGATCCACCACCGGAAGGTCCTAGGTTCTCTCCATGTAGATGTGCTCTTGGTTCTCCAGACACATGCATGGACTGATGCACCACATGGAGGTCCTGGGTTCTCTCCATGTAGATGTGCTCTTGGTTCTCCAGATACATGCATGGACTGATGCACCACATGGAGGTACTGGGTTCTCCTCTTGTTCCTGTTAATGTCATTTATGTTCTCCAGACATACGGTTGCACTAATCCACCACATGGTTCTAGTTTCCCCTCTTGCTCTTGTTTATGGTCTTTGGGATCTCCAGACATTTGCAGGTACTGATCCACCACATGGAGGTCCTAGGTTCTCTCCATGTAGATGTGCTCTTGGTTCTCCAGACACATGCATGGACTGATGCACCACATGGAGGTCCTGGGTTCTCTCCATGTAGATGTGCTCTTGGTTCTGCAGACTCCTACGTGGACTGATCCACCACATGGAGGTCCTAGGTTCTCCCCATGTAGATGTCTTCAGGGTTCTCCAGGCTCATGCATGTATCGGTGCACGTGTGTTGTGGGATGTGATGAAGGTTTTGTACTGACAACATGACTAATACAGAACAACTCTGATCATTTTGCTTCCTTTCTGTTGACGTCAGAAGACTTGTCTTTTGAAGACCATAATACGTTGTTGTTCACACCAGGCATCTAGGATCAGCGGCGCGCCAAGCTCTTCAGGTAGCTGCAGTGGAGGTTTTGGAGGCCGTACCTGTTGTGGGTGAGGGGGTCGGAGCCCCGTTTTGCATGCACCTCTTATCCTGCGCGTTTCACTCTTCCTAGACCCTCCTAATTGATCTGGCCGCTCTTGCAGGCGACTCGTTTCATCCCGCGTGTAGTTTTAGCTCCTCAATAAGTAACAGTAGGAGATTGAAGAGAAAACTAGCACAGAGTGCAAGGGGGGAAAGCAGATGGTACTGCGGCTGCCACCCGCTGTGCTCCCTCCCTCCTCCCCAATGTGCTGGCTGGATGATGTAATGGAAAGTCGGACCCCCCCACCCCCTCTCCCGCTTGCTCTGGTGTGCGAGCGAGTCTCTTCCAGGCTGTCAGTGTAGACTGGAAGCAGCAGCAATCCTCTAGGCTTTTAGTTTGCAGCTGTCATGTGACCTCAGCTGCCAAATGGAACATAATGTCTGGAAAAAAAAAAAAAATCGGATAGACTTGTGCTGATGCTTCTCAGCTGCTCCTGGCAGAAAGTTTCCAGGCCCTGGTTTCCTGCCGGATCGAGGGGTCTGGAGATTAAGCCGTCGCTGCTCTTCCACATTCTGATTTGCGATTAAAATCAAGCAGAACCGCTCGGAGGTCCAATGAACCGTAACGAGCGCCGGGTCCTGGGGCGGCAAGAGAGAGACATTGGGGATTATCGGACAATTCCCTCTCCAGGGTCGTACGAGGTCCGAGACGTGTTGTGCAAGAGGTTCCAGAGGTCGGGTGTTATCGAAGGGTGCGGACAACCCCCAAAAAAACCTATCCCTGTCTGCAACCACCCTGCACTGCTGCAAAAAGAGGGATGGTGTTCTCCATTCTGTTCTATGGCAGTTCCCAGTACAGGGGTAGTGCGTGTTCTCCCATTCTCCTCTATGGGTTCCATACAGGGGATTTGTTTGGGGGTTCTCCCATTCTGTTCTATGGGAGTTCCCAGTACAGGGAGCACTGGTTTCTCCATTCTCCTCTATGGAGTTCCCAGTACAGGGACGCTGTGTTTCCGTTCGCTCCTAGGGAGTTCCCATACAGGTAGTGCTGTGTTCCCCTTTCTGTCTTTTGGGGTTCCCAGTACAGAGAAGCACTGGTCATGGGCCGTACCCCATAAGAACAGAATGGAGAACACAGCGCTCCCCTGTACTGGAAACTCCCATAAAAATAAAATGGAGAACATAGCGCTCCCCTGTACTGGGAACTCCCATAAACAGAATGGAGAACACAGCGCTCCCCAGTACTGGAAATTTCCCATAGAATAAAATGGAGAAACAAGCGCTCCCCCTTACTGGAACTCCCATAGAACAGAATGGAGAACACGGCGCTCCCTTAAGGGGGAAACTCCCATAGAGGAGAAGGGAGAACACGGTGTTTCCCCTGTACTGGGAACTCTCTTAGAGGAGAAGGAGAACACATTGCTCCCCTGTCCCGGGGAAACCCTCCCATAGAACAGAATGGAGAACACATGCTCCCCTTTGTACTGGGAACTCCCATAGAACGAATGGAGAACACAGGCTCCCCCTGTACCGGGAACTCCCATAGAATAGAATGGAGAACACCGCGCTTCCTCTGTACTTGGGAACTTCCAATAAAACATAATTGAAACACATTGCTCCCCTGACGGGAACTCCCATAGAACAGAAGGAGAACCCAGCGCTAAACCTGACTGGGAACTTCTCATCGAACAGCAAGGGAAACCGCCGCTCACTCTGACGGGGAACTCTCCTAGAACAAATGAGAACACGCGCAGCCCCTGACGGGGAACTTCCCATAGTTAGGAATGGGAACACGCGCTCCCCCGGGATTGGAACCCCATAAACAGAAGGGAGAACACAGCGCCCCTTACTGGGACCCCTAGAATGAAGGACCCAGTGCCTCCCCGGGACTTGGATCCCTAAACGTGAGCAAGGCCCCCCTGTCGGAACCCCTAGAAAAGAAAGCGAGAGAGCCAAAGGGTTGTGTTGGCCCCAGGAAAAAAAAAACCCCCCCCCCGCCCGGACCCTCCAAAACATCCCCGGCCTGTACCATTCAGTTTGCTCCTGCGCCCCCCCCCCTGGGTCCTTGGGTCGGCCGACCTGACCAATCGCTTCCTCTGGCTGGAAGACCTAATGTGCCTATAGAAGGAACCCTCCAGCTCCTCCGCGGGGTCCTTTGCCCCTATGGTCAAAAATTTTTTGGTCTAGATGGGGGGCTGCCCTTTTGAGGACCTGGTTGGTGTCGGGCTGTTTTGCTGTCCCCCCATGACCGGCTGGACAGATGCAATGAGCACGGCCGCAGCTCTTCCTGCAGCACACCTCCGTCGTGAACGGCCCCTGTCCCGCAGAGGGGGGACAGGGCCTTTTCCCCCCCCCGGTTTTGTGGCCTTTTCTTGAGATCAAATACGCTTTTTTTTTTTTTTTTTTTTTTTTTTTAATAGTCAGAATTCTTTGCGGTTCCCTACTTTATGGTTCCTGTTGCAGAAAGTAATGGTGCTAGCCGTGCACCCCGTACCTGGGGGGTAAGTCCAGACGTTGGCCACTTCCTGAGCACATGTTTGGCAGCCATTGGGCCGGGCAGGACAGTGTTGCTGTGATGATAGAGATGAAACTCCTGAATGGCCGGGCAGACTGATCTCAGTTCAATTTAATCTGACATTTTTATGACTTTCTGTAAAGTCAGCAGTTTCCTCCATTTCATTAGTATTTGGTGGCTTTGCCCTTAAACTGTAGGACTTGGGTCAAACGTTTTGGATCCTTCCACAAGCTTCTCACAATAGTTGGTGGGAATTCTGTCCCCTTCCTCCTGACAGAACTGGTGTCACTGAGCCATGTTTGGGGGTCTCTTGCTCGCTCTGGCCTTTTCAGCTTCGCCCATACATTTCCAATAGGATTGAGATTAGGGCTTTGTGACGACCGCTCCAAAACATTGACTTGGTTCTCCTTAAGCCACTTTGTAAAACCCTTGGCAGCAGCTTCGGTCATTGTCCATTTGGAAGCCCATTTCCACCCAACTGTAACTTCCTGGCTGAAATTCCCGGAGATGTTGCTTCAGTTTTGCCACATAATCTAATTTCCTCATGATGCCATCTATTTTGTGAAGTGCACCAGTCCCTCCTGCAGCAGAACAACCCCACAACATGATGCTGCCACCCCGTGTTTCACAGTTCAAATGGTGTTCTTATGCTTCCAAGCTTCTCCCATTTTTCCTCCAAACGGAACAATGGTCATTATGACCAAACAATTCACTTTTAGTCTCATCAGACCACAGGACCTATCTCCAGAAATGTAGGTCTTTGCTCCTGTGCATTTACAAACACGAATCTTGCTTTTCTATGTTTCTTTTGGAGTAATGGCTTCTTCCCGGCAGAGGGGGGGCCTTTCAAACCCCATGTTGAACAGTGCCTTTGTTTCACTGTGGGATAAGACACAATCTTACCAGCTTCCGCCAGCATCTTCACAATGTGTTTTGCTTTTTTTCTTGGGTTGAAAATGCACATGTCGGGCCAAAACAAGTTCATCCTGAGACACAGAACCTGTCTCCTTCCTGAGCGGTATGATGGCTGCACATTCCCATCTTGTTTGTACTTGTGTATAATTGTTTGTACAGATGAACGAGGCTCCTTCCGGTATCTGGAAATTGCCCCCAAGGATGATCCAGACTTGTGCAAGACCACAATTCTCTTCCCTGATATCTTGGCTGATTTCTTTAGACTTTCCCATGATGTTACACACAGAAGCAGTGTGTTTCTGGTGTGCTATAAAATACATCCACAGCAGTGTCTCTACCTCAGATGTTTGCCAATAAACCAATCAGAAGCTTCCAAAGACCTGACCTCATCATATGGGCGGTCCCAATTTGTATTAAGGCGGAAATATCCCAATGTAAAAGGAACTGCTGACTTGGGAGAAAGAATAAAAATGCCTTAAAAAATTCTCCTCTCATTAAATTTTGCATTTAGCGGCCGCAGTTCTCCTCTTTCCCCGGTCCCCATTTGTGCAGGGGCCCGGTCCGGATGAGTTGCCGTGTTCC